>JAVJIF010019134.1:0-58842 GCA_038442645.1 Agave tequilana | reverse complement strand
ATGTTCTAGTCCTATAACCACCAATAACTGAGATCAATTAATAACTGTTATCAAACTCCAAGATATAGATCACTGATATCGACTAGATTACCATCATCACAACTCATCTATATCAATAGGTGTAATTAATAACCATGCATGTCCTCGAGATCAACAAGTCAAAAACATACCCCAATCATATTAAATAAGAAAACATCATCAAACACATGTGATCCAGAATATCTACTCAACTACTTCAGTCATATCTGATATGTCCTCAAATACTCACTAATAAAGTCATTCTAACTACTGATCATCACTCAATGTAAATAACATAAGTCCCAGGTCAATCCAAAGTCAACACAACCAACTCATGATTCCCAACAGTCATATGATCATCAATTATCAATATACATCAATGATTCTGATATAATAATTGTCATTCCAACATATCTATGATCAAGCTCAGCTCTCTCACTCTAACAATTCAATCTGATTCCCAAATCCTCAAAGTTCACACTTCTATTAAGATCAAACATGATATCCAATACTCGGTATCACAACATATACATGCATCTAAGTTCTATTAGATCAAGTTATTACCACCAATATCCATCTCAAATACCCTCATGCTACATCCTGATATGTCTACAACAATACTCTAAATATACATAGGACAAACATGAGGGTTCTAACATGTATCAATAATCATGCATATCATATCCCTATATACCCAACATGTAAAATAACAGGAGATGACGTCCACCCCCACGTTCGATGATCTCCACACATAAACATGTAACATAAGAAATCTACTCAACAATTTACATCACATATAAAATAATATCTGCGATCATTTAATAAATAAAGAGAGAGAAAGAGAGAGAGAAACTCACATTGGGGAATCTGTCTCGTCGCCGGGCGAGTCGCCGTTACGGTCGCTGTGGTGCGGCTCTTCGCTGTTGGACTACATATGGGGGTAGTCAGGGTGCTGGAGAAGGCCACCGTGCCAGTCCGATGATGACCTGGCGTGGATCAGGAGAACTCGCTGCTCGCCCGTCATCTGCGTTGGTTCTGGATTGCCGTGTCGCTGCTCTTCTCCTGGGCTGCTGGTCCGGATCTCACCAAACAAATCCAAAATACTGTAATACGCAACCAATACATACAAATAATTATAAATACATGCTAAACACCCACACTTGCATATGAACATATACGCGTACACGTACATAAACAAGCATGCACATACATACATGTCCAATTTAATAAATACCTATTATTAACTAAAATGCATATACAAGTATACATATACATACATACAAGCATACTTAAATAAATGCCAACACATATTAATATAAGTACATACACTTAATTAAATGACATACCCATCTACACAAATGAATAGAAACACATGCATAAAATCATGCATAACATATACATGATTATACATAAACACATGCATGCATCCAAATTAATAAATATACCTATACATTAATTAATTAATTTAATGCAAAACATATCCAATTTAATTAAATCCCATTTATTAATCACTAAATATACACATAAATGGTTTAAAGAATAAATTCATGTATAATTGTATACCATGCATAAATTCTAAATTTAATAAATATCTATTATTAACTATAATACTTATACATATTAAATAATTATTAACATACATGCATTCAAATACAAGGCACTCACGCACACACACACAAACATACACATTTATCAACTTCCCAATTATTACACAAATGCCATAATACATGTAAATAAAGCTAACCTCGGGGCATCTTGCGGCGCACCGATGGAGGCTCCGACGGAGGTGTGCGGGTCGCGGAGGGTGTTGTTGGAAAGAGCAACACGCCATGAAGGGCGTGGGGTACGTTCGCGCTCGCCGACGTCGATCAACGGCATCCCGCAGAGAGCCGAAAATAGCTCGGTGGAAGGATTTTTTTTTTTTGCCGCACATGAAACAAAACACACATTGAATAATAAACTTACATTCATCTTACTCCCAAACAAACACTAATAAATTAAAGTACACATTAATGTAAAGAGTGAGGGAGGGAAGCTTCGGCTAGGGAAATTAATTAACAAAAATGCCATAACCAATAAAAATGACTAAATAAAAAATAGAGCAGAGATAAAAAAGATCACCTAAGTTCTGAGCAGCAGATGCGGCAAGCAAAGGAGGTGTTGCAACTGGCTGTGGAGCATATGGGGAAAATGTAGATCTGTAGGTGTAGGGAGATGTGGCGGACAAATCCAAGGAGGAAGCGGCCATCTCGTCTTCACGACGGCTTGACAAAGATCGCGGAGAGATGAGAAGATGGCCATGAAGGAGAATGAGGTGGGGGGGAAGTGTTCTGGGATGTTGCCATCATTGAGTGGTAATGGAGAGAAGTCGGCTGTGCTTGCCTGGCGTTGGTCTGCAGTTGCGGAGAGGGGCGCGCTGGAGGGTGGTCTGGCCAGGTGGAGGGGCGGTGGTCTGGTGATGGCCGGCTGTTGGGAGGTGCGGCAGCGGCAGCTGGTGGCTGGATCTCGCCGGAGGTGGTCCGGCCAGGGGAGGAGGCGCCGGATCCGGTTGCTCTGGCGCCAGCGAGCAGGGAAGGGGGCGCTGTGGATCTGGGAGGGGGTGCGGCTGATCCAGAGAAGGGGGAGGCGGCTGTGTGTGTGGGAGGAGATGAGTTTAGGGATTGTTAATTAGGTTTAGGGTTTGGTATCAATAGGATTATATAGTAGGGTGGTATTGGGTGGGTCTAGGCAACCGGGTTAGGATCCGAATGGGCTAATGGGTATAGGATTAGGAACGGGTCATGGGTTGGGTAATGAATTAGAAGCGGGGTATGGCATCGGGTCTCATAATGGGTATAAGGATCAAGACAACAAGAGTATGGATAAGGGCTAGAATCCAAATAGTCATAGGATCATCAATGGGCAAATGGGAAGTAGGGAGAGAGGCCAACAAGTGAAAACACAACCTGAATAAATAACATAAGTACCAATGCCAATATCCAAACTAAATAAATAAAATAATAGTAACGCAAATCATAATTACTGAATGCCAACAATAGAATAATAATACATTAACAATAAATAATAATCACAATGGAGTAAAAAAATATTAGTAAACAATAATGACCTTAATGAAACACTGGAAATAATATTTAAATATCAATCAATAATAATAATGGTAAATATAAAATGTCAAATTACTATCTACTGTCTCAAATAATTTTCATACTTAATAATAATAATCTTAGGAAAAAATAATAATTAACTTGATTAAATAAAAATACTCATTAACTCAAAATAAATACTTGAGAAAATAAAAATACAGTAGTTTAGATTAGGGATATTACACCATCAATGGCTCTTGCAAGAGCAAGGCCAAGTAGAGGCTATTGGATTCATGTGGATTATCATCAAAGAAGTTAGACGTGGTGGTTAGTAGTTAGTTGCCATGAGAGAAAAACTAGCTAAACATGTAAAAGAAGTTAGATAGAAAACAAAGAGAGGTAAAGAGAGCACCTTTCATAGCTTGTCATCTTCTATTACAAGCACTCTTGCATTCCACTAATGTATCACTCTTTCTCCTAATACAAGATCTAAAATAAATGAAAAATAATAAGAGGAAGAAGAAGAACTAACCTAACTAAACTAAACTACAACATGGAATGAAAAACTACCCTAAACTCTATATATTTTTGCTCTGGAACCCCATGGGGATATTTATAGGCACATGGGAACGGGGCCAGGGGGACAACCCCTGGCCTGAAGCCCGGCGCCTCGAGCCACGCGTGGTCCTGTCTGTCCTCTGTCAGATTCTGTGCCCGGTTTCTAATTTGCAGCCCCTAGTTTTGACGAATCTGCTCTTCTAGGTCAATGGCTATGATATAGGCTTTTAATCACCAATTAAATGGTGATTTAGGGTCTTCCTCTTCATTGCACACCATGGACCTAGAATCAAGCAAGCTAAGCTTTATTAGCAGAATTTAATACAAATAAATTTGAAGATGTGGTATAAATTATGCAAAATTAGATACTAATCACACACATACACTTATCTTTTTGCTCGTCTCGAGCAAAACAAAAATAAGAAAAATTATTACACCACTTTCGCAGGTGACGCGATTGCACTGAGCATGTGCAACAAGCCGTTAAACCTCTGGTTTCCCCTAGAGGAGAAGTTTTGTCTCCTGAGGGTTTTCAGCGGATTACACCCACAAAATCCATAAAGAAAGAAATCAAATGTTAGTATTTTGAAAACACATTTTTGAAATAGAGAAAGTGTTAAAGTATTTTTGTGAAAATATAAGTGATCCAAGGTCAGAGGTTAACCAGAAACGTTCTTTCTTAAACTATGTCAAAATGCAAAAAATCTTATTATAAATTAAATGTAAGAATTTAAAATTGAATTGATTCTTTGACCTTTCATAAAACTCTTAAAAAAAATATGCACTTTGTGAACTGTGAAGATTTTTGGGATATTGACTCAAACTTTCATGCCATTTATTTATATTATATATATATTATTTTTTTCTTTATTCTTCCCTTAGTTTTCTTAGGCTTTCTTATTTACCCGGGTAGTGGGCCTTAGCTGGTGACTCCAAAACCAGATGGTCTTAGGGCACCAGATGAGAAACATCCCTCAGACTTAAGGACTCAAGTAAACAAGGTCACAAAAACTAAAGGAGATTATTTTTATTTTTGTCCACCGTTCTAGGTGTGAATAATCTTGTTTCAATAAGTGATTTTTATTATCATAAAAATTTTATATATATATATTTTTTATAGCATTTTTAGTCTTTGTTTCAATCCAAAAAATTGTGTAAGTGTGGAGTGCATAAATCTAAGGCAAAAAATTTAAGATCAAATTATCTTTTCAATCTTACTTTCTATCCTAAAATTTAAACAAGATCTATTATTTTGACTCGGTTTAAAATTTCATAATTTTAAGTCTTCCTAATTCCTAAGATAATCTTAATTTCTTTAAAATGGATCAAAACTATTTCTCTTCCTTCAAAAAGTTCTGTAAAAAGAATTTTTTTAATTTAAGAAAAAAAGTGTAAAAGAAAGAAAATTTTAAAACTACCTACGTTAGTAAATCCCCCTTATCTCATGCATTGTCCTCAATGCATCGTGAATGTGTATATACATGAAACAAATGGGAAGAGAAGAAAAAATTACCTTATGGTGGTGGCTCCGGTGGTGGTCTAATTGGGCCAAGCGTTGCTATCCAATCAGGATAATGGGGATCTTGAAGGAACCCACCAATGACCTCTCTAATATGACACAATAAAATGTTGATTGAATGAATGATCTTATTCAAAAAATTATTCCCATCTAATTTCTAATTTTCAAAAATAATTACCGAGTCATTTTCTTCAACATCCTTGTCCAACAATGAAGTGTGATTTTGAAAGATGAGGGATTTGGACTCAAATGGATTAGGAACAAAAACCGACAGCGACTCGGGAAGTTGACTCAGATTAAGTCGAGAGTCAACAATGAGAGTCAAAATTGGTTCAAAAATAGGGTCCAAACTAAAGAATTGATGTTCACACTTCCCCATGAGTGAAGTGTGATCATAAGAAAGTGGTGATTCTATTTCACGGTGTACTGGTACAGGATTCAATGTTGACTCCGGAATAGAGAAAAAAAATCTGGTAAAGATACCGGAGTCATTATTGAATCAAAGATGTGAAATGAAATTACCAATGTGAGGTTCAGGATCACATTCAGGTTCAATTTCAATTTCAGGAAAGGGATAACTTGCCAGAATGTCTAGGCGACTTTCATGACTTGGAGTTGGTCAAGTTCAAATGTGTGTTCTGAGGATTCCTAAAATGACATGATTCATGGGTCCAATTAGTAGAGTTAGGGATATAAAGGATCGGTCAAAGGTTGACAAGAAAGATTTTCCTCGCTCTCATTGATCAATTCGCTCATAAGAGAGTCTAACTACTGATAGGCCATGTAACAGAATTTGGATTTAGAATCATGTCTTCCATATACTTTGCAATTGGTTCTTCTTGAAAAGGTGAGTATGGAAGTTGATTTTGAAAATTGTGGTAAAATTGTGAGTCCATCGGATTTGTGATGGCTACTCCGACTCACGCAAGGGTTCTGTACTCAAATCCAGTATTGATGGTTGTTCATTTTGAATCAGTGAGACTGGAAAAGATGAATAGGACTCTTGAAAATTTGGTTGAGATGATGAGTCCAACATATTTTGCATTCTTTCACAAAAGACTTCCAAATGCTTTTCTAACTCAAATTCTTCTTCAATTGGATGCTCTAGAAAAGGAGTATGTGGAGTTTGATGTGGGAAGAATTATGAATTGAGTAAATTTTGAACTTGTTGTAGGGACTCTTTCATACTCCTTTCCAAATCAGATTTTTTCTCGGTTGGTGGAACAGGAAAAGGAGTATACGAACCAAAATCGGGGATGAATTTTGTGTGAAAATTGTGGACAAGGCGGTTAAAAATTTGACTCGGGGAGGTGATCCCCATTAACTCTGTGAAGAGTTGAAATTATTTTTAAAATTATAGTCATATGATTGAAGATATGGGTCATATTGAGTAGGGATAATCCCAACTCGGCATATATGGTTGGTTCATGTTGTGCATAGCCGGGTTGGAGTTATCCGAGTCGAATGAGGTCGGGGTGAAATATGGATTCATATTATGATTGAAAGAATTATTGTTGTTAAAATCCATATCACAATTTACAAAAAAAAAAGAAGAAAACAAATAAACAAACAAACAAATAAAGAAAAAAAAAAGAAAAACAAGCCTATGCTAGGGTTGACTTAGACCTAGACGACTCCTAACTGGTTAGACTGTCCACGGGGGGTCTATTGTCAGAAGCTGACCGCGAATTAATCGGCTAGGTAGGGGCAAGATCAGTGGAAGGTATCCGTGCCGGAGCAAGGGGCCTAATTATGCCAAACCATTGTTCTTCGAGGTTTCGCCTATCAATCCCCAACCTTAGACACCAATTTAGCAAGAGTCAAATTCTAACAACTTTCCCTTAGGTCAATCTCCTAAATGAGTCTGAGATGTCCTTAGGGGCCAACGTCTAGTAATTTTTATTAGTCTTGGGTTGTGTGAGTGGGGAAGTAATTTTTAGGCTAAGGGAGGGTAATGACTTTCCACCTTATGTTGTTTTGGGTTCTGCCCTTAAATTAAATTTGTTCAAGTGTGCAATATAGATAAGAATGAACACAAAAAAAATAAGTAAATCACTGAAGTATTTTCCAACTATATGCAATGCAATATGTAAACCTCCGTCAAGATGACAACAACACAAGAGCAAAATACAGTATATTGGAATGAAAACTGACACGTGCCTAGATGCAAATGTCTAAACCATTTTAAAGCATCCAACTTTCGTATTTTAGTTCTTAAAATTATTACAGTGTACAAGTAATATAAAAATTTGCAGCAGAGTATAAGAATATACAAGAAGTTACCTGACCACACAAGAGCAAGTGTGGACTTCTGCAACGCTAAAAATTTAGCCTGCGCACTAAAAACGAAGAAGAAAAGTTAATAAAAACATGAAAATCAAACTGTTCTCATCCCCGGCAACGGTGCCAAAATTTGATCGTGGGAAACCGCACACAAAAAGTGTATGTTTGAAATGGATATTTAAAGTGTGTGTGCTTTGGCTTCCTCGAAACTTCTGTTATAGTATAGAGGCTAAAACGAGTCGAATCCATAAGGAGGGAGGCGATAGAAGCTTTACCGATTGATTCACGTGTGTGTTAAGGACTCTTCAAAGTTTTAAAGAATGAAAAGAAAGGAAAATAAAGAATGGAGAAGAGAAGTACGGTGAAACACAAAGAAGTGGGAAATATAGAAAAGAATGGTATTTGTGATTTTTGTTATACTTCTAAAACAAGTGAAAACGAAGAAAAACTCACGACAACTACTACTAATGGCTCCACCAGCATGCTAACCTCTTAGTGATAGTTGCCTCACATGTATCATTGGCCATCACTAGTCCTTAGTTTAAGAGCGATTCAAAGCATGACCCATATGTAACTCATCACAACCCAACTCAACAAACAAGTGCAAGCTACACTTAAATCATCAAAACCCAATAAGAGCAAACATGAAGTAAAGTAATGTTAGCTTGTTAGTAGTTAGGAAGTTAGAGTGTTAGATCCATCCTCATGAGCCATCAATGGCTCTTGCAAGAGCATGGCCAAGTAGAGGCTATTAGATTCATGTAGATTATCATCAAAGAAGTTAGACTAGTTGGTGGTTAGTAGTTAGTTACCATGAGAGAAAAAACTACCTAAACATGTAAAAGAAGTTAGATAGAAAATAAAGAGAGGTAAAGAGAGCACCATTCATAGCTTGTCATCTTCTATTACAAGCACTCTTGCATTCCACTCATGTATCATTCTTTCTCCTAATACAAGATCTAAAATAAATGAAAAATACAAAGAGGAAGAAGAAGAGCTAACCTAACCTAAACTAAACTACAACATAGAATGAAAAACTACCCTAAACTCTGTATATTTTTTGCTCTGGAACCCACGGGGGTATTTATAAGCATCAGGGGAACGGGGTCCAGGGGGACAACCCCTGGCCCGAAGCCCGGCGCGCGCCGCGTTTCTGCGATCGTAATGGGGCCGCGCGTGCGACGCCTCGAGCCACGCGCGGTCCCGTCTGTCCTCTGTCAGATTCTGTTCCCGGTTTCTGGTTTGCAGCCCCTGGTGTTGACCAATCAGCTCTTCTAGGTCAATGGCTATGATATAGGCTTTTAATCACCAATTAAATGGTGATTTAGGGTCTTCTTCTTCATTGCACACCATGGACCTAGAATTAAGCAAGCAAAGCTTTATTAGCAGAATTTAATATGAAATAAATGTGAAGATGTGGTATAAATTATGCAAAATTAGATACTAATCAATCAACAGCCTATACGGATCTTCACCTTATGACAATCCTTCAGGGAGCCTCTTGAAAGATGGAAGTTAACCCATGTTGGATGCTTGGAGCTAACTTATATTGGGATATACCTTGATGGCCGCCTGAGTAGGTCAATAGCCTAAACGGGTCTTAACCCTGACAACGATCCTTTTGAGAGTCTCCTGAAAAATGAAAGCTCACCCACATTGGATGCTTGGTGCAAGCTTATAATGGAATGTACCATGATGGTCATCCGAGCAAGTTAACAGTCTATCTCAAGTCATACACTGATGACCAATATGACAACACAACTTTGAAGCTATGGCTTTCCTACTCAGCTTCCCGAGTAGACATAACAACAAGTGAAATCACAATCACAAACAAGACAAGATCCAAACAATACTTTCATAAAAAATTCTCTGTTTAGTATAGAGTTTTTTCGATTATATCGATCCATTTAAAAGTATGGTTACATCTAACAAAAGTAAAACAAGATCTATTATATATTGTTACTCCTGAGAGAAAAATTAGATACACCCTCAGCTGTGCCCCAACAGTGTCCAGGAGACAGGTCCTAAACAAACAATCCACTAAGCAAGAAGGGCAAGGGCACCGAGAACTCCTAGAAAGACACGAGCAAGAGATATCATGCCTCGAACTGCAAATGAAAGCCTACAAGGAGAGGAGGATACTGATGTTAAGAGCTAACTCCGAAGATAAACTCAAGAGTGGTGACAGCCAAAGCACATGCCTCCCATAAAGGCGCAGACGGTCGGCCCCAGAGATCAAAACTGACATCGAGCACTCTTATGCTCCCCTACTCTATGTTTCGTGCAAGAAAGAAAGGGGGTTAAGTCTCAACCCCGCCAGGCCTGTCCTGACTAGAGTCCAGATATGCAACCAATCAGAAGATAAAACTTTCCATGTCCCTCTTGACATTCGAGCCTCGTCACGAGAGTCGAAACCACTTGACGTGCCCCATTATGAGACTGAAACTCTTTGACAAACATACTCCTGAACATTAGGAGCGCAACAACCATCGCCATCCTCTCTCTCTCTCCTTCCTCTACCGAATGAAGAAGGAAGGAGACATCACATCCCGCAGAATAGTACAAGATTTTAACAGTAAAGAACTTTCAAGAAGCAACTTAGATCTCCCTGAAGAGTTTTGTCTTATTTATAGAGGAAAAAAGAGACCAAGCGTCAACTATTCTGAATTCTAATCGCCAAAGAAGACGAAGGCCACTCGATCAGCAGCCTATACACGTCGTAGTGGTTCGGATTTGAACTATCACGCCTGATACGCTGCACCATCTTGAATGTCGTGACTCTTCGAAAAGTGGCAGCTAATGACTGACGTGATTGCAGATGGAACATGCATTTAAGGCTCTGTCAGCCTGTAGAGACATTGTCAAGCCTCGCTTCCCCAAATACATTGTAGTGGGGACACGACGAGAGTCGACGACATATATATGCATGAAAAATATCCAGCGCATACGCATTAAGTCCCAGTACAGGAATATACACAATATGCACAATATAAATCCAGCTAACCTAAGTACAAGAATACCTACAAAAGAGGGTCAGTGATCATGATAGTGATAGAAACAAGAACTAATAAGGAAATAAGGATAGAATAATAAAAATAACTATGAATAATAAAGGCATTGAGCCTCCTACTAATATTTCATGAAATATCAGGTGCTACAATATCTCAAATTTTCAACCTGAGTATGCAAACTCTGGGTCATCAGGAAGCATCCTAGTGAGTGATAAAATAAAGAAAGTCATAATAATATGTTATAATAATATTACAATCAGATAACATATAATACATGATTAAATATCTGTGATACATTATAGTTATACTAACATTCAATATATATACAATTATTATATTAGCACTATGACATTATTATTATTATCAAGTGTGTTACAATAATGTTACCTTAATAATAGTATACAATACGTGATTAAAGCAATAATGAAATCAATTAGGAAGAGTTATATATACATATTGATTTACATTATATTATTTTATAATATTAACAGGTTTTAATATGTAATATAAAATAAGATACATATCTTTTAATTATACTTAATGAAATCAGTTTGTATTATTAACACGTTTCAAGTCTTAATTATTTTATATTTACTATTTATACTAATAATACTAGTAACATGATAGTATAGTGATGAAAAATATAAACATCTACACATGAAATAAGCAAAAGTAATCACGTTATAGTGTTTGTATATACAAGAATAGTGTGTCTATAAATAATACATAAAATGAACACGCATAGTGACGTGCTAGTAAATAAGAAAATTAGGAAGATCAATATAATATGCACATGCAAGATACAGGTGAAAGCAATATATTATTATACAATAATAAAAATCAGTATCACTTGTTATATTAATCAATCTCTTCCACTGTCCCATACCACTGGCAGTTCATACCAGAGCTCGTACTCTAGTCAAAACAATCTGAAAATGGTATACAGTGCCATTATCCAAACAAAAGAGTGACCAAATAACAAGCGTTCCTGTTGTCATCATTGTTTATATTATTTTATTATGTTAATTGAAAACTCAATGGTCAAGGAGCTCTAATCGGGTGGGTGTATCCCGTGCATACCTGGGATCATGTCTTAAATCGACTCCTGGCTGTTGAGACTAAGGCCAGCCCACTAAGGCAAAACAAATAACAAAAAAGGGAGCTCAATGAGCTATAACAGATGGTAGCCAATACTACCACGTCCCCGGCAGTGAGACTATAATAGATTTAAGACACCCATCCAATAAGATCTAGTCAACCATCAAGTCTTCCCCATTCTTATGTTACTTTTATCATAAATAAGTTATATAGTGAATTATAACAATAATAGGGCATGTAACATTTAACGGGATAACATGATATGTACGGGCATGTAACATGTAATGAGATAACAGGAAATGTAAAGGATAGCAGGAGGCATAAGACCCATAAGATATGGGACTCTAGAGGTGGCCCCCCAGGGTCCAAGAGGTAGGCCCACCATGTATGATGTGGCACTTTGTCCTGTGTGGCGCTTAGTTCCACACATCTTAGATCAGTAGCCGGTATGTCTCAGTAACAGAATTATTATATCAATCTCAGTAACAAGAAGCAGTCATGTAAAAGTAATACAAGAATATTCATGTAACAATAATCTATGTGACAGGAGCAGAGACTCATGCAACAGGAATAGGAATACTGAAACAATCAACACATGTATACATATGAATTTATGTAACAGTGATATAAGAGCAGTAGCCGGTATTACAGAGTATCAGTATAGCGGTGATAACAAGTACATGAAATAACAGTGTAGGGTATTCGTGTAAAAGTGCTACACGTACATGAAAAAATAGTATCTAGTGTTAGAATATCCGTGTAACCGTGCAACAGTGCTACAAGTATTGAAATAACAATATCTTGTATAAGAGAATATCCGTGTAATGGTGATATAAGTGCATGAGATAATAGTGTCCACAGTTGTTTCATATACATAAAAACATGCATACATCCATGATAGTCTAACAGAAGTAACAATGTCTAATGTATCAGTGGTTATTCAGGTAATGGTGACAGTGTCAGGGTGAGAGATGAATGTGAAAAAATGTCAATATATATAAATATATCAATATTTATTATACCATGTTTATTTTATTACTGTAATTAATATGATACAAGAATTATAGAAAATGATTTATTTTCAAAATCTTCACAACTGTTTTAATAATTATTACTTTAGTTATTATTCTGAAAGTCCTTTTATCCATTGTTTAATAATTACTCAATATTATAACTAATTCATCTACATATTTATCTTAAATCCAGAGTCACTATAAAATATTCTTAAATACTAACACATCATTATTTGCAATGGTTTACTCTTTACTTGATTTACGGAACAATACTCTTGGTTTCTGAAATAACTCAATAACTAGTGTCTTTAATATAATGAAATATAATTTATTCCAGAAAAACACTCAATACTATTATAGGGATGTTGCTCTACTTTCCACGATCGTAACGGTTCAAGAATCGTCCAAATCAGACTCTAGATGCTCAAGATATCGACAGAACAATATAATCATAATAAATGAGTTAAATATGTAATGTATAGGATTTAAATGAAATAATTTTAGCTAACATGAGGTTTTGTGAAGTTTTATCTTTCTTTGGTTTTGAAGTGGGTTTGGGTTACTAACGGGTCAGGTTTAGATCAATAACCCGAACCAAGATGACTTAAGTGATCTGGGTTATAGGGTTAATGGGTTAACGAGTTTGCGTTTACTGGGTTTAAACTCATTAAGAGAGAAAAAGAGAGATAAACTCAGAGAGAGAAAGGAGAGAGTGTAAGGGAGAGGAGAGAGTGAGATGAGAGAGAGGAAGATGAAGAAAGAGAGGGGACAGTACAGCAGAGAAAAGAACAGAAGAAACAGAGGAAGAAAAAGAGAAGGGAAGAAAGAAGAATAAAAAAGAAAGAAGAAAGAAAAGAGAAAAGGAAAAAGAGAAGAGAAAGGGGTCGGGCCAGTTGTCCTGGTTGGGCTAGCAGTTGGCAGACCTGGTTGGCCCGCCATAAGGCAGTGCGGTGGCCTTGACCCAGGCCGGAGGAGAGAGGAGAGAGGAATTTGGGTGATATGGTGTTGATTGTGTGATGGAGATGATGGAGTAGTGGTGTTGATTGGTGGTAGTTATAGTGGAATGGTGGTAGTGAGGTGATGATTTGGGGATGGAAATGGTGAGAAGTACTGGAGGTAGAGCGGTGGTTTATAATTGTGGAATTTGGTGTTTGTTGGTGGTGAAGATGAGGGTGAAAGACGATGGAGAAAATGAGTTGTTGTTGTGGAGAGGAGGAGGGAGATGGCCAGAAGACTGGCCATCGTGGTCTCGCTAGTAACAAGAAGGACGGCCACGGTCGTCGGAGTTGGGTGCTAGAGGGGTGGTGTTGGGTTTGGGTGTTTTTGGGAGGAAGGAAAGGAAAGAGGAGATAGATTAGAAATGGATGGTGGGAGAATAAAAATGGAAGAAAGAGAGGTTAAGAGTGAGATTAGGGTTTAAGAAAGGGAATTAAGAGGGGAGATCAGTTGCTGGCTCGTGGCCTCTCAGGGAAAGGAAGAAGAAGAAAGAAAGAAGAGAAGAAAAGAAAAATCTAGAAAGGAAAAGAAGGGAAAGAAAATGAGAGAAAAGAAAAAGGAGAAAGAAAAAGAAGAGGAAAATGGAAAAGAAGGAAAATGGAAAGAAAAAAGAAAAGTGGAAATTTTAGGTAAAAGAGTGGAGAAGGGAAAAGAAAGAAAAGAAAAAAAACAACAGTTAATTAATCTTATTTTAATTGAAAAAATTTAACTAATTCAGAACAGTTCTAAAAAATTTTGTAAAATTTCAGATATTATATGGAAGAGCGACTGAAATTGGATTCAAGAAATTCAGTCTGATTTGCAAATTAAAAATTTGAAATGATCAATGAGACCAGTCGGCACTGGTTTGGCCAGATTTTTGACTAATTTAGAAAATTTTAAAAATATATTAAAGTGAAAATATGATTTTGAAGAATAATTTGAAAGCAAATTCTTAAAATTCAACTTTGTTTGTTAATTAAAATCCTAGAGTCGATTATCGGGGTCGATTAACACCGAATACGGAGATTTTTCAAAATAACCCCAAAAAAATCTAGAAAATTTGAAAAATCTAAAATATTAGAAAATAATATCTAGAACTAAAATCTGTTCAGTTTGATTATCAGAAAAGTCAAATCAAATATATATACAGCATCGAGTACTGATACTACGACACATACATCCAGGGTAAGGGGTTACACTTCTACCCACCTTACAAAAAAATTTCAATTCGGTGGGAAAAAACTATTTTAATGATCTTGGGACCTATGGGTTATGGGTCAACATGCTTTCGTTGTACCACTCTGATATCTATACTTGAACTCGGGATTAGGTGACTAGAGTCGGGAATAAAAATTATAGGAATGGAATCAAGGTAATGAAGGAGAAGTGGACAAAAATCGGAATACTCTGCATAACAGTTGAAGCTGGGGTATATTAAGAGTCAAGGAATGGATTTTCAAAGGAATGAGATATTCTTGTACTCGTGGCTGAAATTTTCAAATCCAGATTCAGATTAGGGCTAGTCTAATAACTGGTTGTATTGTTAGTAAGAGCCCAAATATTGATCTAGGTGGTTACCCACATTTGGTGTAAACCTAGGCTCTGATACTAATAAAACCATGTCACGCCGATGGGTACCAAATGGGCTGGACTGGCCGGCAAGCCGCACGGGCACGGTCCGGCCCACAAAGGACCCGGGCCAGACCCGGCCCGTGTCTGGGTAGAGGCTAGGTCGGCCCTAGGTCCGTCAAAGGCGGTCCAAGGCTCGTGCTAGGCCTAGCGCGGGAATCCCAACAGCTAGTCGTTGGGTACCTGGCCTAGCCTGACCAATTCCCCAACATCTATTATAGCCGTTAGGGCGGGGGAGGGGGTTTTTGCAAAAAGGGGAAGGGGTTTCTGCAAAAATGCTTTTACAGAAACCCTCCAGATCAGCCCCAACGGCTATTATAGCCATTGGGGGCATTTGCAATTTTTTTGCAAATACCCCGCAATGGGTATATAGTTGTTTTGTTTGTTTTTTTTGAAAAAAAATGCAAAAAATTACTCTTCTTCTCCTCTATAAATACTTCATCTTCCCACTCCATTTCATCACAATAAAAATCTCTTATATCTCTTAAAAAAAAAATCTAAAATCCTCAAGTCCTCAAGCTCTACAAGCTCTGAAGTCCACAGGCTCTACAAGCTCTTAAGCCTCAAGTCCTCAAGCTCTACAAGCTCTCAAGTCCTCAAGCTCTACAAAATTATTTTCTAGTATTTATTATCCAATGACAGGTTTAAATTTTATGAGTTAACTGAAATAAGCTGAATATTTTCTCAATATAGAAATAATGATTTTGTTAGAGATATTATTACTCCCATGGAGAAGAAAATTTAATAAATACTTTAAAGAACTTCCTTTTATTTTTTATTTTACTGCTATTATGGATCCTAGGATTAAATTCATGGATGTAATTTTTTACATGAAAATTTTTATGAAAGAATGGAGTATGAGGATAGTCCTGCCCTAATGTGAGCAATATTGATTCTTCTATAAATAAGTTGTATGATTTTTTTAAAACTACTTATGAAATAAACAATCTTCTTCTTCATCTCAAACTTCTTCATCATCTAGTAGTAGAAGTTCATTATTTTCAAGTCTTTTATCAGCTTTCGAAAAATCTAAAACTTTTGATTCTTTAAATGAACTTCATTATTATATCCAATGTGTTGTAACTCATGAGATCGATCCAGACTCAGAATTTGATAATTTTGATATTTTGGCATGATGGAAATCATAAGCATCAACTTATTCTGTGCTTTCAATCATGGCACGTGATTTACTAACTCCTCCGGCATCTAAAATAGTATCGAAGTCTGGTATTAGTATAGGTGATCGAGTGCTGACTGATACGAGGACCCGTCTGGTGTGGATGCAATTGAGATCACTATATGCGGGAAGAATTGACTCGATGCGAAAAAGAGAAGTCAAAATAAGACAATTGACGATCTCATAGAAGATTCTCCAAAAGACTCCCCAGAAGATAAAAGAAGACTTGTATTTTTTTTTATTTATGAATGATAAAATGTATTAAGACTTCTACTTTTTTATTTATTAATGATAAATTAAAAAAATTATTTATACTTCAATTTTATTTGTATCTATTATCCATTTTATTGGATGATAAATAAAAAATTTACATTTTCATTTTACAGCTTGTAATTTTCTTTGGCATTTTTTTCACAACTTGGATCAGTAATTTTTTAGATTTTTTTAACTTTTTATAATTTTTTAGAATTTTTTTAAGAGTTTTTTATTTTTTTAATTTTTTATAAGGCCAGACGGGCACGGCTTTGGTCTGGCCCGGGTCCGGTCACCCATGTCATGGGCCAGACCCGGGTTCCAGAAATGGAACCCGACCCGGGCCGTCCCTTTTGGCCGGGGGGGGGGCGGGCTAGGCCCTTGGCCAGCCATGCCTGGGCTAGGCTCGGCATGGCCCGACCCACTTGACTTTCCTAGTCATGTCCCACTTCCCAAAATACACTGTAGCGGGGACGTGACGAGAGTCGACGATGCATATACACATGAAAAATACCCCGCGCATACGCGTTAAGCCTCAGTATAGGAATAAACATAATATACAGAACATAAATCCATCAACTTAAGTACAAGAATACCTGCAAAAGAGGGTCAGTGATCGTGATAGTGATAGAAACAAGAACTAATAAGAAAATAAGGATGGAACAATAAAGATACCTGTGAATAACAAAGGCATCGAGCCTTTTACTAATATCTTATGAAATATCAGGTGTTACGATATCTCAGATTTTCAACCTGCGCATGCAAACTCAGGGTCATCAGAAAGCGATCTAGTGAGTGGTAAAATAAAGGAAGGAACAATAGTATGTAAATAATATTACAATCACGATAACATGTAATACATGATTAAATAACAGTTATATATTATAATTATAATAACAATCAGTATATATAAAATATACAATTATTATATTAGCACTATGACATTTTTATTATCAAGTGTGTTATAATAATTTTACCTCTACAATAATATACAATATGTGATTAAAGCAATAATGAAGTTAATGAGAAAAAGTTATATATACATATTGATTTATGTTATATTATTTTATAATAATTAACAAGTTTTTAATATGTAATATAAAATAAGATATAGATCTTTTAATTTTACTTAATGAAATAAGTTTGTATCATTAACATGTATCAAGTTTTAATTATTTTATATTTACTATTTATACTAATAATAGTAACATGACAGTATAGTGATGATAAATATGAACATCTACACATGAATTAAACAGAAGTAATTACGCTATAGTATTTGTGATTATATAGGAACAGTGTGTCTACAGAGAATTTATGAAATGAATATGCATAGTGACTTGCTAGTAAATAAGAAAATCAGGTAGATCAATACAATATACACTGGCAGGATATCATGTAGGTAAAAAGCAACATATTATTATATAATAATAACAATCAATATCACTTATTATTTTAATTAATCTCTTTCAGTATGTCATACCACATGCAGTTCATAAAGCTGCAGTTCATATCGGAGTATGTATTCCAGCCAAACCCATCTGAAAATGGCATACGGGTACCATTATCTGAACGAGAGAGTGACCAAATAACAAGCATTACTGTCGTCCTCATTGTTTATATTATTTTATTATTTTAATTGAAAACTCAATAGTCAAGAAGCTCTAATCGAGTAGTGTATCCCGTGTATACCCGGGACACGATCTTAAACAGACTCTTGGCTGCGAGACTAGGGTTAGCCCGCTAAGACGAAACAAGTAATGGGAAACGGGATCTCAATAAGCTATAAAAGACGGTAGCCAACACTATCACGCCTCCTGCAGTGGGATAATGAATCCAGATATCCACCCGATATGATCTAGTCAATCGTCAAGTCTCCCCCATCTCCATGTTACTTTTATCATAAATAAGTTATACTGTGAAGCAGTAATAATAATAGTGCACATAACATGTAACAGAATAATAGGACATGTACGGGCATGTAACATGTAACGGGATAGCAGGACATGAATAGGATAATAGGAGGCATGAGATCCATAAGACATTGGACTCTAGAGGTTGCCCCCACGGGGTTCAAGAGGTGGGCCCACCATGTATGTGATGTGACACTTTGTCCCGTATGGCACTTGGTTTCACACACTTAGATCAGTTATCGGTATATCTTAGTAACAGGATTATTATATCAATCTCAATAACAAGAAACACTCATGTAAGAGGAATACAAGAATATCTATGTAATAATAATCCATGTGATAGAGGTAATAACTCATGCAAGAGGAATACTGAAACAATCAATGCATGTATATAGGTGAATCTATGTAACAGTGATATAAAAGCAGTAGCCAGTGCTACAGAGTATCTGTATAACGGTGATAACAAGTACATGAAATAACAGTATAGGTTATCCGTGTAGCAATGTTACAAGTACATAAAATAAAAGTATCTAGTATAAGAGAATATCCATGTAACCACGTATCAGTGCTACAATTTCATGAAATAACAGTATCTAGTATAAGAGAATATCCGTGTAATGGTGATACAAGTGCATGAGATAATAGAGTCCACAATCATATCAAATACATAGAGACATGCATACATCCGTGATAGTCTAACAGAAAGTAACAGTGTCCAGCGTATCAATGGTTATGCAGGTAACGGTGACAGTGTCAGGGTCAGAGATGTAACGTGAACATATCACTAGTACAGAAAACATGTTTAATGATGGTTAAAAACTGACTTTAAACATGTCCAAAAAATTAACTTATATAAGGGAGTTGTAATAATTCCAAGTATATGATGACAGTTTTAAACCACAGTCATATAATAATATAGATGCCTGTTTCTTATTAAAATTGATGTCAAAAGTCAACTTTTAACGCCAGTTCTTTAAAGAATTGATGTTAAAAGTTTTTTTTTTAAAAATCGCATAGAGAGATGTTCTCTGTTACTGCTCTCTGCTCTCAAAAAATAGAGAGCAGCTCTCTGTTGAGAGCAACTCTCTCTTGAGACTCTCAATAGAGAGCTACTCTCAACATAGAGCTACTGAGAGTAGCTCTCAAGAATAATTCATAATAAGAACAAAGAACAATGATTCATTCTCAAGAACAATGAACAACTCAACATATATACACAAAAAATTAGATTCATTCCAATTTCTTAAAAATTTTGGCAGCATCTCCTATATAATTAGGAGTCTGCCCTGATACAATTATCCAATCGGCGTACACCACCTAAAATCATTCACACACACACACACATATGATCACACACGTGCGTTGCATGCTTTCATATCATATGTGTCACATTTCTGTATTTTTATTTAAATAAAACTCTGTTATTAATGTATTTTCATGTTTAATGACGTGTATGGTAATTAAGGAAGAATAAAGAAAGATAGACAGGTTTATCCAATTAAATTCAAAAGTTCAAAAGAAAGGGGATCGATTCAAATCTAGAGGTTCTAAAGGCCTTCTTATTTGAAGACCGGGTATATCAGATGAGATAATATCATTTAAATTCAAAGGAAAACAATTAGAAGAAGACCCTATTAGTTTCACTGAGGATAAAGAGATAGATCATCAAATCTAAAGCTGAAATTCAAAATTCAAAGGGATAAATAGATAGAGAGAAGATCAAGAGATGAGATAAGCAATTTAGACTTGAATTCAAACTAGATACATTTTAATATTTGAATCATAACATTCTCTATCGAAACTCAAATCTGATGATTCAAGATGATCCAGAAAGAAGACTTAACAGCCTGCAATGCTTAAGTTGATCACTTTTTTAATTTATCATTTGATAAGTGATATTCAGCAATCAACACGCCAACAAGTTGCAGATCAGAATTGAATATCCACATCAAATCAAGTTTCGAGATAATAGGAGGATTCAAATTCAGAAATAGCTTCTCCCTATCTTTCGACTCATTTTCTTATCCATTTATATGCTATAAATACCCCACACATCAGAGGCAGAGGCGATCAAGCAGAGATAGATTCTTAGGCCAGTTTTTATTCCTTTTTAGTGTAGATTTTTATTTTTATTTTATATAATTTTTATTTTTCGTAAGCATAGGTTAGACTAAGATTCCTATAAGTAAGAGAGAGATTTACGTTGAGAGTGACACCGATATAACCTTCTCCTTTCTTCCATCGTTTCTACAAGCAATAAAAACGTAACTTTTTTTTATGTTCTTCTTTATTTTCATTTTCTTCTTCTTCCTCTTTGGTTTTGATGATAGTCCAAGTGAGTCAAATAGCATCCGTATTGCCTTGCCTTAGTGAGTGCTATCGATAGCTCATGACGATGGATTCTTCCCTATGTTTGTATCATTCCATACTTGCTCGAAGAAGCTTTGATGATGTAATGTGAATTAGGACTAAGTTAATCTTATGAGTTATGCGTTGATCGCCTCCAGATCAAGGTAAACATGCAAGAATTCTAGGTAAGTCATTAACCGAAAAAACAAAAGTATTTCTTTTAGGTTTTCTTTTTTCTTTTTCCCTTTTAATCTTTAGTTTAGATCACCTCCATCACTAAATCTCTACTATTTTTCGCTTTCTTTATACAGAATCACCATCTCCTTCTATCTACCACTTTCATAATCTAACATAACTTATTTTCTTTTTTTTTTTTCAAGAACTAAAAGAAGAACTTTAACCATTTTTTGTAACTTAAAAGAGAACTTGCAAAAAGCTTCCATCGATAGTCCCTCCTTGTGTATCACGACTCGCATAGCCATTTGCTATTGCGGTAGAATTAAGTACCTTGCACTTCTACTTTGTATTTTAAAATTCTATATTTTTTGTGTGTAGGTTAAACCGCAATCAAATTTTGCGCCGTTGCTGGGAAGGAATGGTAAGTAACTCTTTTTTGTTTACTTTATTGATTAACTTTCTTCTCTATTCTTGGTGTACAGGTTTAACAACAAGAAAATTTTTGCTGCAGTGGACATATAAGTGGCCCTGAACTCTGCTCAAGAAAGAAGAGCTCAGAAGCCCTCTGATTTGCTGCATTCTCATGGCAATCTAAGTGAACTACTAATCTGATTTTTTTTGCAGGTTGGCTGAATTGTAAAGTTTAAATATTTGTAGCTATTTATTTTCTTATTTGACTCACTGTACTTACATTTCTAATTCAACAGTAAAAGGTTGATTGTAAATGTAAAAATGGTTTAGACTTTGCATTTAGGTATGTGTCTATTTCTTTACAATTTCTATTTACTGTTGAAGAGTGCTAGAGCCAAGGTATGTGTACATAGCATCTTGTATAATGTTCATTCTTGTATGAAATATTGCTTGAGTGTTACTTTTCTATATACTTGTACACTGCACTAAATAAATTAAGGGCTTGTCCTATAAACAAGATAAGGTGGGAAAGTCATTACCCTCTCTTAGCTCACAAACAATCTCCTCACTCACTAACCCAAGCCTAACTATAACTGAGTAGACGTTGGCCCTAGGGACATCTCGGACTCATATAGGAGACTGACCTAAGGGGGAAGTTGATTAGAATTTGGCTCCTACCAAATCAATGTCTAAAGTTGGAGTTTGAGGGGTGAAACCCTGAAGATTGATAGTTTGGCATAATTAGGCCTGTTGCTTAGGCACGGATACCTCCCACTGATCTTGCCCCGGCCTGGCTGATTAACTTGTAGTCAGATTCAGTAATATACCCCAGGTGGACAGTCTAACCAGTAACGAGTCGTCTAGGTCTAAGGTCTACCCTAACTTAGGTTAGATTTTTTTCTTTTTACTTGTTTGTTTGTTTATTTGTTTTTTATTTGTTTTTGACATTTCTTGTGTGATATAATTTATAATAACAACTTTCTAATTTAAATGGTAATCCATATTACACCCTGACCTTTTTTGCGGATATTACCAACCTGACATATCATAACTTTAACAAACCTAGTGTGCCAGATTGGTCTTATCCGAATCAATACATGCCTCAGTCCCAATACTATGAACAAGACTGGAATAATCATGACCACTCTTCACAGAGCCAATGTGGATACAACTCTCCCGAGTCATATTGTCAACCACCTTACCAACACCCAGCTTCATATACTCCTCCTGAGCAACCATTAGAAGAATCAATTGACTGAGAAAGAGGATGGGAGCCTTAGAAGAGCTTAAGTGATGAATTCAAATTCTAGAAGACTCAAAATCCCGTCATAATTTTCAAATTACAGATCCTTACTCTATTTTTCAAGAAGAACATACTGACTTAGAAAAGAGTATGGAGTCATTCCATAGTGATCCACTCGATATAATAGAAGCAAGACTTAGTCGATTAGAAAACATACGTAGGAATAAGGAACTTTCCCTACCCAATCTTTGACTATTCCTGACATTTCTATTCATATTGATGAAAACCAAGAATCATGGTATCTTAAAGACTTTGACTAAGATTCAATTTCACCACAAAATCTTGAACTTGACCAATATCAACCCATTGATGAATTGGCAAGTTTTCATTTTAATGAGATTAGACTTGATTATGAATGTGAACCTGAACCCAACCTAGTGATTCAGTTCTCATCTTCGAATCTATATTGACTCCGGTATTCTTACCCAATTTGGACCAATTTTTTGAGCCAATATTTATTCCCGTACCCATAGATCTAGAATTGAATCACCAATTTTGGATAGTCACATTCTATTGATGGGAAAAGAATGTGAATTTTAATTCTTGGATTTGGACTCAACTTTTGAAGTAAAACTGCTTCTTGAGCCTAAAGTTGATTTTCCTGCATTAGTATTGGTTCCCGAACCTATCATTCTTGAGCCCGAGTCAACCATTCCACCAAGTCATATTCTTTCGTTGGACAAAGGTATAGACCATGATGACTCCGTGATGATTTTTCAAGACTGGTCATGTAAAGAGAATAAGTTTCATTATAGGATCTTTCATGATCCTATTCATATTGGAGATTGTAATTATATAAATAGAAAAGAGGTCAATAAAAGTGGGTTCCGTAAACCGCTACATTATCTTGATTAGGTAGCAACGCTTGACTCAATCCGACTACCACCAGAACTACCACCTTAAGGTAATATTTTTCTTCCCTTTCTTTTTTTTCATACATTTATGCATTCATTCATACATTGAGGACAATGCATGAGATAGGTGTGGGGAAGGGTTCTAACATAACATAGATTTTCTTTATTTAAATAAAAAAATTAACATTTTCCTATCAAAAAAAAGTTTTGAAAAGAGAGAAATATTTTGACATATTTTTTTTAAGAAATTAAGTCAATTTTAAGGAATAGAAGAATCATAATTAGGATTTCTTATACTTGGTCAAAATAAGATTATTTGTTTGATTTCTAGAGTTAGGAAGAAAATTTGAAAAAATAATTTAGTCTTGATTTTTACCTTGATGAAATATGCATGCTTTATATACTTACACACTTAGGGTTCCAAAACAAAGATTGTTATGCCATATATAAAAAATATATGTATTTATATCAAAATCTTCTGATTAAGCTGGATATTTGTGCCTCATAAAGCATAAGTCTTCACGCCTAAAAGTGGTCCATATAATAAAATTCTTAGTTTTGTGGTCTTGTTTGCTCGAGTCCTTAAGTCCTTGGGGTGTTTTCTCACTCGGTGCCCTAAGATCATCCGATTTGGGAGTCACCGATTAAAGGCTCATAATATGGGTAGATTAGAAAGCCTAATAGAACTAAGAAGTAATAGCACCAAAAATATAAATAAATAAATAAAATAAGGCATAAGAGTTTGAGTGAAAGAACCCTTAGTCAAAATTTCACGGTCACGAAGGTGCATATGACTCAGGGTAAAGTAATAGACTAGATGAGAAATACAGTTTGACTCCTTATCTTGATTGATAATAAATTTTTGAATAGAGACTAAGTTTAGGAATGAAAAATTTAATTTTTCTATAACTTATAGATTAGTTGAACTCTTACAATAATACTTCAAATATTTTCTCTCTTTTTCAAAATGCTTTTTGAAAATACTAACACTTTGATTCTTTTTTAATGGATTTTGTGGGTGCAATCTACTAAAAATTCTCACGAGACAGAATTCGTCCTCTACGGATAACTTAGAGGTTTAACGACTTGTTGCACATGCTCAGTGTAATCGCATGGCCTGCGAAAGTGGTCTAATAAATTCTTAGATTTAGTTTTGATATTTTGCTCGAGGACGAGCAAAACATAGGTGCGGGGGTGTGATCACACACGTGCATTGCATGTTTTCATATCATATGTGTCACACTTCTACATTTTTATTTAAATAAAACTCTGCTATTAATTTATTTTCATATTTAATGGCGTGTACGGTAATTAAGGAAGAAAAAAGAGAGATAGACAGATTTATCCAATTAAATCCAAAAATTCAAAAGAAAGGGGATCGATTCAAATCTAGAGGTTCTAAAGGCCATCTTATCTAAAAATCGGGTGTATCAGATGAGATAATATTGTTCAAATTCAAAGAAAAAATAGATTAGAAGAAGACCTATCAGTTTCGCTAAGGATAAAGAGATAGATCTTCAAATCTAAATCTAAAATTTAAAATCCAAAGGGATAAATGAATAGAGAGAAGATCAAATGAAGAGATGAAGCAATTTAGACTCAGATTCAGATGAATTACATTTTAGTATTTGAATCATAACTTTCGCTACCGAAACTCAAATCTGATGATTCAAGATAATCCAGAAAGACGACTTAATGGCCTACAAATCTTACGTTGATCACTATTTTTAATTCTGTAATTTTGATAAGTGATATTCAACAATCAACATGCCAATAAGCTGCAGATCAGAATTGAATATCCACATCAAATCAGGTTTAGAGATAATGGGAGGATTCAAATTCAGAAATAGCCAGTTCCTCTTATCTTTCAACTCATTTTCTTATCCATTTCTATGCTATAAATATCCCATACATCAGAGGCAAAGACGATCAAGCAGAGATAGATTCTTAGGCCAGTTTTTCATTCTTTTTAGTGTAGGTTTTTATTTTCATTTAATGTAATTTTTATTTCTTTGTAAGCATAGGTTAGACTGAGATTCATGAAAGTAAGAGAGAGTAATTTATGTTGAGAGTGACACCGATGTAACCTCCTCCTTTCTTCCATCATTTCTGCAAGTAATAAAAAGGTAACCTTTTTTTATGTTCTTCTTTATTTTCGTTTTCTTCTTCTTCTTTCTACTCTTTCTTTTTCAGTTTTAATGATAGTCCAAGTGAGTCAAATGGCATCGATATTGCCTTGCCTTAGCGAGTATCATCGATAGCTCATGACGATGGATTCTTCTTTATGTTTGTATCATTTCATACTTGCGTGAAGAAGCCTTGATGATGTATTGTGAATTTGGAATGAGTTAATCTTATGAGTTATGCGCTGATCGCCTCAGATTAAGGTAAACATGCAAGGATTCCAGGTAAGTCATCAACTGAAAAAAGGTAAGTATTTCTTTTAGGTTTTCTTTCTTTCCTTTTAATCTTTAGTTTAGATCACCTCTATCACCAAATCTCTACTATTTTTCACTTTCTTTGTACAAAATCACCATCTTTTTCTATCTACAACTTTTATAATCTAACTTAACTTATTTTCATTTTCTTTTCAAGAATTAAAAGAAGAACTTTAATCATTTTTAATAACTTAAAAGAGAACTTGTAAAAAGCTTCCATCGCTAGTCCCTCCTCGTGGATCACGACTCACATAACTACTTGCTATTGCGGTAACATTGAGTACCTTGCATTTCTATTTTGGATTTTTAAATTCTGTATTTTTTTGTGAGCGAGTTAAACCTCAATATATATATATATAAATATATATATATATATATATATTATATAGCGCTGAGCTGGGTTACTTTAGGATGTATCAAGAATGTTGATATTTCCACTTTGATTTAGTTGATATACCACCCATATGCAAGATCCAAGCTGTTGGATATGATCTACTACCTATAAACTAGTTAGGAATTAAATTTCACAGATTTTCATTATAATTTACCTGATCATCAAAGTGGTCTATAAGTTAAGCAATTTTAGGTTTCTCAAAAATGTTGATTTTTTAGTCACTTTGATGAATGGGTAAATGATAATGAAAATCTGTGAAATTTTATTCCTAACTAGTTTATAGGTAGTAGATTACATCCAACGGTTAGGATCTTGCATATGGGTGGTGCATCAACCAAATCAAAGTGGGAGTATCGATATTTTTGATACTTCTGAAAGTAGCCCAGCTTAGCTATGTGTGTGTGTGTGTATCCATATGCAATCATCCCATGCAGTAATATATATACAATGATCTATTTAAAATCACATATAGATTTCAAAATATATATACTTTAGTAGAGTGATATTTGAACCCTCACCACGCTGCATGGTCATCCCTCGTGTGTCGGCGCCCAGCCGGTCTCACTCGGGGCCGCCTCCTAGTTACTGATGGATATCTATCAAAAGATGATGAAAATATTAAACAAGTATATATCACAAATATGAAATATGATACAAGCACGATCACAATATATGAAATACTAAAAATACTTACTACTAAGCATGCTTTAGAACGAATTCTGCCCATTCTTCAAGAATCTCATCCACTTCATCATCTGTGTTTGTTTTTATTATTATACTGTGAAGATATTAGAATTAGTATCATGTTTAGTCTAATATAAAAAAAATAAAAAAGTAACTTTTATGTCAAATGATTATACATGTATTGAAATAGGATTCCATTGAGATGCAACGATCTTCCGCATAAACCGCATCACGTAGTATCCGCACGCTACGAACTCAGTTGACGAGGACACTACAAGAATTAAATTAATAAGATATAACTTAAACATTGTTAATTTTAAAAAATATCAAATACTAAAAGAAAAATATTTTAATTAAGCTCCATGTAGGATGCATACTCGTAGACCGCACATTTTGATTACTATTTGTGATAAACATAGCCACGGGTTTTCATAAAACAAACAAGTATATCAATAAAAGATCTATATATACTAGAGCTAATGAAGTAGATAATTGTATTAAATAGTCACATATTAATCAAATCAACAATCTCACGTCGCGGCACATGACATAATAGGTCCAACCAATATACACTAGTGTTGCGTGGGTCAATCACACACAACACCCAATGTAAAATTTAATAGAAATTAGTATGAAGTTGAATTAAAATAATAATTAAATTTCATTCGAGTACTTACCCCGTATTAACTCTGCCAGTTTAATGTTCACTACCTGTCCCAAGCCAGGATAAAGGAGAAGGGTTGTGGTAGGCCTGTGACTGCCAACAAAACATTGTCACATACTATGAACATGAATCAAGAGCTAAATTTCATTGGGGCGTTCCCTACTTAGCGTTGCGCAACATCAGAGCCCGGGTATAGTGAAAAGTGGGTAAGGATTGCTAGGTCATCATCCAAAAGCGACGCGCCACATCGACACCTGGATGTGGTGTCAAATGAATAAGGGTTCCCACACTTTTATGAGCAGGTATCGTAAACAAGTTAGCTTATGAATATAGGATTAGGTTGGCATCATGGAACATAGGCTCTCTTATGGTTAGATTAGAAGAGTTAATTGATGCTATGGTTAGAAGGATTGTTAGTATTTTATGTGCGTAGGAGATAAGTGGGTGGTGAAAAAGTTAGAATTATAGAGCCTTGGGGTTATAAACCTCGGTATACTAGTAGAGATAGAAATCATAATGGGATGGACGTGATTATAGATAAACAATTGCTTGAGGATGTAGTGGAGGTTAGGAGGAAGGGTGATAGGATTTTACTAGTTTAACTTATTTTAGGTAGGGAGATTTTTAATGTTATTAGTGTCTATGCACTATAAGTAGAACTTGATGAGTCTAGTAAGCGTCAATTTTGGGAGGATTTAGATGATATAGTGTAAGGGATACCTATTAGAGAAAAGCTTTTCATAGGCGGTAATCTCAATGGGCATGTAAGAACTAATCGTTATGGGCTTGATAGTGTACATGGAAGATTTGATTTTAGGGAAAAAAATGAAGCAGGTTACTCGATTCTAGAATTTGTTTTGCCCTATGCTTTGATCTTAGCGAATACTTGTTTAGGAAGAGAGAGTCTCACTTGATTACTTTTAAAAGTGGATCAAGTGCGAGCCAAATAGAACTTTTAAGTAGGAGAGTAGATAGAGGTGGTTGCATCAATTGTAAGGTAGTACCGGGTGAGAGTGTAGTAACTCAACATAGACTCTTAGTTTTAGATGTTCAGATTAGAAGGAGATTTAGAAAAATTAAATGAAAGTTAGATCTTAAGATTAAGTGGTAATGGCTAAAAAAAGATAACTATGGAGTCTTTGTAGATCGAGTGGTACATGAAGCAAATTGGAAAGCCCAAGATGATCTCAATACAACATGAAATAAAATTGCTAGCTGCATTAAAATAGTAGCTAAAGATGTATTTGGTGAGTCACGGGATAATGCTCCACCATGTAAGGACATATCGTGGTGGAATGAAGAGGTAAAAGCTGCCATTAAGATCAAACGAGACTCTTATAGAGATTTGAAAAAAAAATAGTGATGGAGTGAGCTTTGAGAGGTATAAGCTAGCCAAGAAGGAGGCTAAAACAGCTGTTCAGAATGCAAGAGCTAAAGTATACAAAGAAGTGTAGGAGAAGTTAGATATCAAAGAGATTGAAAAGAATATATATATAATTACTCGAATAAGGGAGAGAAGGACTAGAGACTTGTGTACTGTGAGGTGTATCAAAGATGAGGATCAGAAGGTTTTAGTTCAAGATGAAGAAATCAAAGAAAGATGGAGTGAGAGCATTTTGATAGATTGTTCAATGGTAGTTCTACTCAAGATTTGGGTGACCTTATTAATCAGTGTCAGAATATGAATAGTAATTATATATGCAAAATTAGCGAATCTAAAGTTAAAGAGGCTTTGAAGAGGATGAAGTCAAGGAAAGTTGTTGGCTCGAAATGAATTCCTATTGAGGTATAGAGATGCTTAGGAGAGATGGGCGTGAGATGGCTAGCAAACCTCTTTAAAAAGATCTGACTAACTAAAAAGATACCAAATGAGTGGAGAAAGAGTACCCTAGTACCTCTTTATAAGAACAAGGGTGATATCCAGATTTATTCAAACTACCATGGAATAAAACTCATGTGTCACACCATAAAGCTTTGGGAAAGGGTAATTGAACACAGGTTAAGGCAGAATATTAAAATATTAAAGAACCAGTTTGGGTTTATACCGAGGCGATCGACGACAAAGGCTATTCATTTTCTTCATTAACTTATAAAGCGATTTCGAGAGAGGTGGAGAAATTTGCATATGGCCTTTATTGATTTAGAAAAAACTTATAATAAGGTGCCAAGAGAGGTATTATGATGGACATTGATGAAAAGGGAGTTCTCATCAAATATATTGACATAATCAAGGACATGTATGATGGAGTAATGGCAAATATCAGAACTTGTGGAGGCATAACAAGTGATTTTTCTATCACAATTGAATTGCATGAAGGATATGCATTGAGTCCATTCTTATTTGCCATAGTGATGGATAAGCTTACTAGAGCTATCAGGATGAGATACCGTGGTGCATGCTTTTTGCTGATGATATTGTCCAAGTCAATGAGACGAGAGCAGAGGTAAATGCCAAATTGGAACTAGGAGGCAAACTCTAGAATCTCGAGGTTTTAGATTAAGTAGGGCCAAAATAGAGTATATGGAGTGCATATTCAGTAAATAGGAAATCTGAGATTATAGTATTATGATAGTAAACGGGCAAGGAATATCCATGAGCAGTCATTTTAAGTACTTGGGTTCTATTATCCAAAAGGACAGGGAGATCAATAGTGATGTCAACCATAGGATCCAAGCCGATTAGTTGCAATGGAGGAGCACAACAAGAGTTTTATGCGATCATAACATTCCATTATGGCTGAAGGAAAAGTTTTATCGGACTGCTATGAGGCTAGCTTTGTTATATGGTACAGAATGTTAGCCTATAAAGAGATATCATGCCTAAAAAATGAGTGTAGTAGAGATATGCATGCTTCATTGAATTTGTGGTAACACGAGGAGAGATAAAGTGAGAAATGAGGATATTCATACTAAGATAGGTGTAACCCCTATAGAACAAAAGATGAGAAAAAACTGCCAATGATGGTTTAGTCATGTGCGATGTAAACCTACAGATGCGCCAGTCCGGCGAGTAGCGCGTATAAAATTAAGGCAAGTTAAAAGAGCATAAGGGAGACCGAAGAAAACATGAATAGAGGTGATACAATAAGATATTGAGGCTAAAGGTCTTAATGAAGGCATATTGGTCAATAGGAATGAGGGGAAAAAGTTGATCCATGTGCCCGATCTGGCGTAATTCTCTTTTGGTATACCCCAAAAACTTGGGACAAATGGCTTAATTATTGTTATTGTTGTTGTACTTATCCCATATTCAATGGTGCAAATTACAAATGACCGTGTTGACATTCTTCCATTGTATTCGCGATAAACATTGATTTTTCCCTTTCAACCTCAGCCAAAGCTGCATAAACATATGCGATACTGTTGGACAAATAAAACCATACATACCACTGATGCCTATACGATCACACATCTGATATAAAAACCAAAAATAACAATTAAAAAACCTAAAAATATTTAATTCACATAAATTAATAAACATTAATTAGTCAGTTAACATATATAATGATGCATGTCGTGCTTATCTCCTTCTTGCCTGTGAACTGCAAAATATCACTACGTTCGAGCCTTACAGGAGGAGTGTATCCAAGGATAACAGGAGGCATTTGAATATTGATGATGTTGTCAGTTCTCATCCTCCTCCCTAAAATACCCATTATCCTTAGTTGCTTGTAGATACTTTCATTTTTTACCCTTTGAAACGGCTGTTTGACTGATTATTTTGTGGGATGGCTCACTGCAGGATGTACCGTAGCCTTCTCTTTAGCCTTTTCCTATCACGATACAATATTCCCATTAGTCATTTGTAAATTTTTTAATTTAAAAACAGAACTTGTTATTTTATTTTGATAACATATCTGGGCATGCAAAGAAATAAGTCCTGTAGGTCACGCAATAAAAGAACCAACAGCATCACCAATGGTGATCATCTCTTCGGCTGGATATGGTATATTAATATCTGATGGCTCTATAATGCTTTAATATTATCAAATCCAAGTGCCTGACCATGAAGCACTTGATTATCACCATTGGTGTTGTACGCTCTTCCGCGAGCCAAAACAATTATCTTTGCATTAACTTCAATGGCCAAATCACAGGGAAGAAATCCATCCTATAACACAAATAATAATAAGCATGATATTAAAAAAAGGTCGATAACAAAATAAATTACAAAGTAATATTATCTTTGAAATTTGGGATAAATCTATTGACACCGAGCAAGAATCGTGCCCGCTATACGGTGGAGGATAAGTAGGCCAAATAAGGTGAAGAACCATACTGCTCATAATAGAATGGTGGAGGTTGGATGACCTTTGGGGCTGTTGCCTCACTATCTCTATAAGCTCCGGGAGCATTTTCTTCACCCAGGCATCCACATACCTTTTCACGTCATCGCTTGATGCAAAGAATCAACGTCCACGAGATTGATGAAAGTAGTTGGTAATAGTGGTCCCATATCCGGTGCCTCTAATATGACCGGGATGCTCGAGACCTAGCGTCATACCTAATATGTCATTCATCCCTTGTGGATGAATTTCTCCCTGCAACACCGACTCAGCAAGGGAATCCTAAGAAAAATAGATTATAATATTAACACTTAGTGATAAAATTGTATTGGCATCAGTAAACTGATATGTTGTTTTAAATTAAAACACTTATAATTTTTTTTGCAATTTCTTTTGCTTCTTCATTAATATACGAATCATCTTTTTTAAGCCTAGCAGCTTTTCACAATTCATGCCGAGAAATGAAATGATTGTTGAATCACCCTCTGATGATTTCTGAGCAATCTGTTGTACAAAATAACATACAAGATATTAGTAATAATCTATATGTAAATGTTAAAAAATAACAAAAAAGTTATATGCTTACCAGATCTTGTTTCATGCATCCATATCCTTTGCATGACATCGAAGCGAGTATTTATATTCTTTTTGAAGTTCCCTTTTCTTTTGACTTCGGCCTATTAAGAAAAATCATTTAATAAGTTATCCAAATATAATTAGAAATTGTTTTGTGTTAGAAATTATTTTGTGTTAACCTGAAACTCTATAGTTATACGTGATGCTACAAAGTCATCCCAAACTTCATGTTCAATAAAATCATATTTTGGTGGTGGACTCTCAATTAAACTTTTGCTAATGTGACACCTTGTCAAACTATTTTTGAAATCTTTTCATTTTTTCCCAGTGTCTTTCAAAATATTTTTCTTCTGGTGATCTTCTATTTCAAATAAAGTCTACAATAAGTAACAAAAATATTAGAAAAGAAAGGCATAAAATAGTAAATTCAATCTACTGAAAAAATACATTCATATATAAAATATTTTTACCAAAATATCATTCCAAAGCTTATTCTTCAACTCCTTAGGAACCTAATACCAACTAGAACTGTTAATAGGGACTTTCTCACGAGCGACTCATCCAATATAGCTCTCTAATTTCTCTCCATTCTTATCGAGAGGTATATTTGTATTGTTAAATTCCACTGCAAGTCGTATACCCTAAGCTCTCAATGAGAGTAGCTCTCTCATGCGATTGAGGTCTCGAGTCCTCTTTTGAGATTTCCCCTACTTGACCCCGATGAAGTCATATGCCTGTTAAAAACAAAATTAAACAAAAAATAGAAACTTTAAAAAATAAAAAAATATTAAAAATTCAAGCTACTGACAGAAAAATTAAACAACTAATAGACATAAAAATTAAAATCAAATATGCAAGATATTGAAAGAATTTAGGTCTAAATAGATCTATCTTTATGTTTTCTTCTTTTTACTAGTTTTCTCAACCAAAATTCCTTCAAAATGATCTTCTCGTATGTAGATATCTTTCTTGACATCACCCTTTCTCAACCAAAATTCCTTCAAAATGATCTTCTCGCATGTATATGTCTTTTTTGACATCACCCTCATTAATATCATTATTCCCGATTATTAATCCAATAGAAAAGGATGGAACCTCATCAATGTTGTCTCCAATATTATTCTCACCATTACCATCATTAGTATTTTTTTGGTTTTGTCGAAAGAATAATGGACCAATTTTTATCAGCATGATTTGTAATGTAAAAAACCTTTTTGCTTGTGATGTCAATATGAATGTTCCCTCTTTATGACCCACTCTGTTAAGATCAACTGGAATGAATCCTGACTTATCGACTTTTATGCCATAGTTATTCTCCACCAATTAGATCAGAATACAGGAACACGAAAAGTTATGTAATCTAGCTCCCATATGTCCTGAATCACCCCATAGTATGACATGCTTGCAAATACTAGATTTTTTCCTTTGGTGCTGGAAATATGCATTTCTTGAGCCATTAAAGTCACACTACTATTTTGTATGGTACACTTATCATTATATGCTTTTGTATAAAAATAGTAACCATTTATAGAATACCCATGGTAAGATGACACAATCGTGTGAGGTCCATGTGCTAACCATCTCAAAATATTAGATATAGAATTTGATGAATTTGTTAATTGAACATCAATTTAATTTTTGAACCAATTAATGAATGATTTGTTGGAACTTAGATTTTGATGATAACATTTGTGATGTAGATTCATTGGACCTCAATCTCAAAAGCTTATACCGAATTCTAATTGCTCAAGACTACTCAAGGATATTATATATTTTTATGTATTTTTATAGATTATTAAAAGTCTTAATCACACACACAATATAGTCATATAGTTGACTTATCCCCTAGTCCAGTCGACTAATATATCCTCTAGTCGACTTGCTCCTATATATAGTCGACTAAGTCTTTCCACATATATATATATATATATATATATATATATATATATATATATATATCATCTCTTTGTTTATTGACTGTAACCAATATTAGTTGACTTATTAACTCTACTAGTCGACTAAGTTTAGTTTTCAGAGACTTATTATTCTGTGTTAGTCTTGATATAGTCGACTTGCTACCTTGACTAGTCGACTAACCCAGGCAAAACTTGTTCTATTAGTCGACCAATCTCATACCCTAGTCGACTATAGACAGTTTCTGACTGTTAATTAGTTATTGATATTCTGGTGTTTTATCCAACATCTGATTAAATTAAGTTGATAACTTCCCTAACTGACCATAGATTTCATCTATAAATAGGAATGTTGTCCTAGGATGATTTCACCAAGTAAAACATTAGTTTTCTATCCAAACTCTGTTGAAAAATTCTATTTTCTAGAAAACTAGTTTCCACTTTCATCTCTTCACACAATTCCAATTCCATTATGAAGAATTCTAAGAGTCCACCTATAAGAGACCTTGTTCACGATTACATACAAATTTCAAGGCTTACAGGATTCATTGTAATCATTCAAAGAGAAGAGTTGTGTAAGAGTATCTTTTGGTGTAAATAAAAGGTGTACAAGAGTTGTTGTCTTCTTGGTGTAGAGAAGAGTTGCACAAATTTGGCAAAGGTTATTTTGTCAAGTGGTGTATAAAGAGCTGATTTTGGGGTGTATCAAAATCAGGATAAGAAAAATCTCAAGCGGGTTGACTGGACGTAGGTCACGAGGACCGAACCAGGATAAAATCTCTCGTGTTTACGTTTGCATTTTTTAGAGATTTATTTTGTACATTTTCTTTTTCTTGTAAGTATTTTATAAAACATTATTCATCTTTATTTTAGTGTTTGTGTTGCCATTGTTTATAGATCCTACATGATTTATTGTGTTCATCTGCTACCCACTTCTCCCTCTTTGAACTAACTAGATTGATGCGTCTTATATAGCCTACATGCTCCTTTATATAAGATTGTACTTCATCACTGTTATTCAAGACATATCTATATGCTTAACACAATAAGTCTTGATTGATAGTAACCATCGATTGTCCAGTTTGCTATTATCATCTTTTCTCTTAATAAAGTGAGACTTAGAAAGTTCTATGGCTTCAACATTGATTAAGTATTTACTGTAGAATTCAATTGCCTCTGTTTCCTCAGAAAATTGAAAGCGTGTAAAATCTTTATTTGATTGTAAAGAAGATTACAGCGGATTAATAATCCGATTACAAAAGAGGGAAGAATAATTGGATCTCTCTTTTGTTTAAGACTGGGTTCTTTGCATAGCGGTGGAAAGTGAATCTTATTTTTCGTTGACCGGGTGAACGTCAAGCTCTTCAGGAAATCTTCTCCTTGGATCTCGGATGGAGTAGCACAACCCTAATCCAATGAAATATCTAAGAGACTTGGGTAAAAACTTGAACTCAGCAAGTTGGTAGAAGAGTTTAACTCTTTATCAGTATTCCTTAGCTGAAAAATTCTGACATATTTTCAATAGCAGACTAAGCTATTTATAGGGGTTTCAGGGGTAAAATTGTCCCCTAAAATCCTTTCATAACGGGGGTTAACTCCCCTTATTATGTGGGCAGTAACTGACTCGGTAATGAGGGCAGTTACAACTGAGATGCAGAGCTCCCTTGCAATTGAAACGCTTGAAATCACCTAGAGGAGGGGTGAACAGGTGACTAGCTAATCTAATGGTCAATTATTGTGGAATTAAAACTATTTATGCAAACTAAAACTTCTTAAGCTAAACACTCAAAGAATAACCTAAGAGTGTAGCCGAATTCCCTGTGAAGGGCTCTGGACTAACTCCTCAAGCTTCCTCTAGGTAAGAGTTGAGGTGCCGCTTTGGGTCTCTTAGTTGAATACAAGTGTGAGCAAACAATCCCCAAGCATATAACAATTAAGCACACAATATATCAAGCATATAAAGATAAAGACAATAATATGAGCATTCAAGATATAAAGACAAGTAAGAGATAGAGAGAGAGCAGTCGCAAACACGGGAGAATTGATTCGAGGTTGGAGCACACTTGCTCTACGTCCCCGCCTTCAACACTATGAAGGATTTCCCCTAAAATCGATCCCACCGGATCACTCGGTGCCGCAACACCTACAAGGAGTTCCCACTAGAACTCTTGGACTCTCTAGCCCCTTCACTCATTCCCGCAAGAACAAACACACGCAAGCACGCAAGCTTGCTGAGGCCACACCTCTACAATGAGCTCTCACTAGAACTCGAAACACCGCGAACACACAAGTCCGCCTCCTCAAAATAAAGATGAAGTCTTTGGTGATCACAACACTTTGATCACCTAAAAACAATCTCACAACAACTCTCTGATAGGATGGATATATCGATGGAAAGCTCAAGTATGTGTGAGAAAAACAAGGATGGAAGTGATGGTGAAAAACTCAAGAAACTCTTTTACAAATCACTCTTGAAAATCTCTCCTTTTGACATGGCAATTTTGGCTCTTAAACAAGTGGAGATAAACACTTAATAGAGTAGAAAAAACTAGTGCAAAAACCCACTTAAAATCTTACTTAAAACAGTCCATGGGAACCCCCTTTTATAGGCCAAGAAAAACTAGCCGTTAGGGTTCAAACAGCAGTCCAGACTGCTGTCGGTCGATCGCCCGTTCAACCAGCCAACGGTCAGATTTCTGACCATTGAGCCAGCAGTCGACCGGTCCGGTCGACCGTAGCCTGGATACAGATAGCAGAGCTCTCTGTCAGTCGACCGCCCGGTCGACCGGGGCCATTTCCAGAGAGCAGAACTCTCTGGCAGTCGACCGGGTTGGTCGACCGGCCCTCCAGTCAAACAAGGCGTGCACGTTTGTGCACCTCGGTCGACCGACTCCTGGCTCGGCCGACCGGGTCGGTCGACCGGCAGAAGCCTAAACAGTATTTTTTAGTGATTGAAAACTTGGTATTTTTCCTTTGATAAAATCCCATAAATCCACAAAAAATCTACAAAAATAAGTTCAGTATTATGTTGGCCCAGAGGCCTTTCACTCTAGTTTTGATGATGATTAACTCATGTAGTTATGTTTACTAATAATCTTGTGATGTTTAGTTTTAGATCTTTAACCAAGATATTAGTAGGTGATTAGCTTCAACAAAGGAGTTTTGGAGCTTCTCACATGGTGATTCAAGAGCCCGAGCATTAAGATCATATATAGCACTCGTTGGAGTCAAGCTCGGTGGATCACATTTTGGATCGAGTTGCCTTGAAGACGGAGTTCCTCAAGAAGACATCGGTACTATAGTTTTTAGTTTGTGTTAAATCCATGTGTAAAGATTAGATAGTGTGATATGCTCAAGTTCACAATGCACACACGTTATATGTTTTGGATTCGGTATTTCGGTTTTTGGTTTAACCGATATTTGTTTTCATGAAAAGTTAGATCAAAACAAGTTTAAATGATTTATGTATAGTAGATTCATTCTATATACATGCTTGCTTAACTTCCTAGGCAAACTTATTTTGATATGCCTATTAATGAGGTTTGGTGTTTTGGTATTTTTAACAAAACATATTTTGGTAATTAAAGACAAAAACAATGATATGTATATGTTTCATGTATGTTGGACCTATGTCCATATGCAACATGCTGTAAAATGATTAAGTATCATGTTTTAGTATTTGGATAAGGTTTGGACAAAGTTTATTTGAAAAGTCTAAGTTTGGAAAATTACAGGTTTTGGTTTTCGGTAATTTTTCCATAACTCAAAAATGGTTTAAAATGTTTGATATTTGTGTTAAAATTTTTAACACATGTTTGTATATCATATATAATGTTAGAAACTATTTTTTTGGATTTTTGAAGTTTTATGGGATTTATTAGAATATTTTTAACCTAAGTTTTCTGACCCAGAACCCAGCCTGCCAGGTTCTGGCGGTCGACCGGGCCGGTCGACCGGACCCAGAGTCGGTCGACTGGATCGGTCGACCGACGTGCACAAAACGTGCACGCTTGGTTTGCCACTTGGGCCGGTCGACCGAGCGGTCGACCGACTGCAAGCACCCAACTCTCGGGTTGGGGCGGTCGACCGACCGGTCGATCGTTAGGCAAGGGCGGTCGACCGAGCGGTCGACCAGCCAGAGAGCATTTGCTCTCTGGATTGGGACGGTCGACCGGGCGATTGACCGCTGGCTTCCAACTGTCAAATTTTTGACCGTTGGCGGTCGACCGGGCCGGTCGACCGCCAGCCGCCAGAGCTGAATTTCAGCCCAACGGCTAGTTTCTTTTGGAGGGTTTTATAAACCCATTTGTATGGAATTTAACTAAGTTTTTAAGAGCAAAATTTTCAGAGTTTCTCTAGTGTTTTAATCAAGTTTTTAAAAGTATTTTAGTGCCAAAAAGATCCATCTTATTTGTTTTAAAGTGTTTTGTTTATTTCAAAGAAAATAGGTTTTTGGGAATTAGTTTCTTGATCTAAAAATCTATATCTATTTGGTATTTTCCCAAGAGATTTTCTTTGATCAAAACACTTGTTTTCCACTTGAGCTATATCATCTATCCTATTCTATAGGATCATTTATTTGTGGAAAAATTGTTTGTGGTTGAGGAAACCACCAAGTTGTAAACCCTTTACTTGTTGTATCCCTCTTTGGTAGAGGTTGATTTGGGTTGTGGTTTGCTCCCTCTTTGGTAGAGATTGAGGTTGTGATTTACTCCCTCTTGTGTGAGGTGAAGTTGGATTTGTATCCCTCAAGTGTTGAGGTGATTGGTTGTTTGGCTAAGGGCCTACCCCTCTTGTGTGAGGTGGTGTTATATTGCCTCGGTGGAGGTTGTATTGGTTGAGAGAGGAGTTCGGTACTCCTAGTGGATTGAAAATCCTTCTCGGTGAAGGCGGGGACGTAGAGCTTAGTGCTCGAACCTCGAAACACATCTTATTGTTTGTGTTTGATCCATTAACTCTAAACTCTCTCTCTTTATTTGTGCATTGCTTTACTTTGTCATATCATATACATGCTTGTGTGTTTGTGTGCTTCACTTGTGCTAAACCACGAGAGCTTCATATAGCGCCTCAACTCTTATTCAGAGGAATCAAGAGGAGTTAGTCCAGAGCCCTTCACGGGGAATTCGGCTACACTCGTTGGTTGCACTAAGTGTATTTGCAATTTTAATTTTCGCATTTAGTTCATTAGATTAGAGGTACACTTATTCACCCCCCTCTAGGTGTACTTACATATTATACTTTGATAAACAAATATGTTTGAGTAAAAATCAAAACATGTTACAAGCATTTTGAACTATTTTTGTAACTTAGAAATTTTGGCTTAAAACAAAATCTGTATTTTTCCAAATAGATTTTTCCAAAACTTATTTTTTCTAAAACTTCTCCAAATACAAAAACAAGATATATTAAACTCTTTTAAGGCTTAGTGTGTATGGATATGATCCACTACACATGAATGATGAAATATCTAGTTTTTGATAATTAAACACTAAAATGGTTTTGATTAAAACATATGTATACTTGAAGTTCAAAAACTAAACCGGTATTTTTTCAAAATGAAAACTCTTTTGTATTTTTTTCAAAATGAAAATTATTTTGTAAAAACTCATCTAAATCTTGTGTGTGAGTGTATATGATATACTTGAGTAATCCACCAACTATTCTATCTTTTACATTTTATCCAAAAATAAAATCTTAACAAAAACAAACGTAGACACAAGTCTTCTCTTGAAGGCTTCACTTGAAGTCTTCTTCTCCTTCTTGACTTGGTCCAAACTTTGATCCAAAGAGCTAGACCCTCTTGAGTATTTGATTTGGTCTTGATGCATAAGCTCTTGAATCAACACGTGTTAGCTCCAAAACTTGACTTTAAAGACACAAAACACCTACTAAGATCTTGATTACAAATCTAAGACTAATTAAACACAAGATCATTAGTACTATAATTACATGAGTTAATCATCATCAAAACTAGAGTGATGGGCCTTTGGCTCAACAATCTCCCCCTTTTGATGATGACAAAACTCATGGAGTTATATATGCATGGATTAAAGTAAAGCTTCAAAGAAGCTCCCCCTTAACTCATGCATAGCAATAAACAAATATATATTCAATTAAAACTCGTAAAATAAACAAACATGTATGCAAACATAAGGAGATAACATGCCAAAACGCATCAAATTCTTCTCTCCCTTTTTGCAAAATAAAAACAAAATGCATAAAACAGAAATTCTTCTCCCCCTTTATATATAAAGTAAGGAAAACATGCATATATACTAAAATACTTCTCCCCCTTTTTGTCAATCATCAACAAAGGGGTTATAGTAAACACAAAACAATGTTCTCCACCTTTTTGACAGAAATAAAAATCAACGAAGGGGTGAAATCAAATCAACCAATAAAGAGATATATGCGATATACATTCATGAAGAGAAAGACGCTAAGTTAACTTCTCTACATATATGCATTACATGAAGAAGGGATGACAAGCCCTAATTCACATAACGCATAATATGCAATGCATAAGAAGAGATGTGAAGCTCCCCCTACACACGTGTATCGCATAAAGAAGAGTTATCAAGCTCCTCAATATAAGATACACTCAACATAAATCTATATGTAGAAGAGATGTTAAGCTCCTCTTGCATATAGGCAATACATATCAAAACATTTTTAAATTAAATTCTGGATGATTACTTAAAACAAATTTTGAAATTTACTCAAGATAATAAAATACATTTTGAGATACCTTTGTAAATAATCAAAATTTTAAGATACCAATTTGAACTAAAACATATCAAAACATTTTTAAGATTCCAATTGTAACTAAACAATACAAATTTTGAATTTTTCAACAAATCAACTTGAGAAAACACAAGATTTTGATATCGAAACATTTTACCAATTGAAATACATGATAAATTTTTTATACCAATAGATATTGAAATCGAAATACTTGTACATTTTTCATACAAATGAAAGAAAACATTTTATATTTTGATATCAATAGAAATATATGGTAAATTTTTTTATACCATTTAGGTAAAACATATTAATACAAAAAGAAATTTAAACCCGATTGGAAATTGAAACATATTGATACCAATTGAAGTATATTGAAATATATTGTAAATTTTGTAATCAATAAGAACACTAATGAAAATAATGCATAAGCTTGTTAAAATACCAATTGAGATACAAATTGAAAATCAAGATTTGAATTAACTTTAGCATAAACATACTTTGTGCTTTAAATATGAAAATATCTTGTAAATCAAGCACAAATAAACCATATATATGTATGACAATGAAAATACCAATAGAAATTGATATTATTTGAAATTTAAAGCTGTTGACTGAGATTTCCTGCACACAAAAATATAGTATTTTAGTTTTAAGAATAGGATGTGCAAGTTCTCAATTCTAATCCGCTGTAGCAAGGCTATGCGGGTCGTGATTCTCAGGGAGGGACTGCGATGGAAGCGTTAAGCAAGTTTTACTCTAAAATTATCTTTTATTATTAGCAGTGGTATTTACAATGAATGGTATTTACAATGAAGTGAAGAAAAGAATTGTGGAAGATGTGGATCAAAACTAAAGAAAGAAAATAAAGAAAACACGTACGAACCTCTTCAGCCTGCTTACCTTTGATCCATGCGATGATTTACCTTTTCTCGGAAGACTTGCAAGTATGGCGTATAGGATGTTCATCGCCATAAGCCATCAAGGGATCTTCGTTGGCTAGGCAGTCTCGAAGCAGTTGGGTCTCATTGTTCACAAGGCATTAGAGAACAAATAGAAGAAAGAAAATAGGAACAGAGAAACACAAGAATAAACAAGAGATGAAAAACATAAAATAATAACAAAAATGAACCTTAAATGGATTTCATTAACAATGGAAGATAAGCGGGCTTATACCGCTGTCACCTCAGTACAAGCGAAGACTCCATCCTCCATGAAAGCTTCCTCCACTTTCAATTACAAAATTTACAAAATAAAAATGAAAACAAAATCTAACCTAGAAGAAAGAAAAACCTAAACCCTAGCTTTTGGCCCTTGGCTCTGCCTCTGGACGACTCTGTACATTGCACTGCATGGGGTATTTATAGGTGCAGAAGGCCGAAGAGTCCCGGATGAAGTAGCCCACGAAAGTTGGTCCATGATGTCATCAACTTTGCCGCAGAAACTGGGATTTTGCCGTGGAATTGCGGCATTTCTAGGGAATCTGGCCACGCGCTTTGGCGCGTGGCTTCTTCTGGTCCGTCCATCTGGGCGCTTGCTTCTGGAAGTGTGATCCTGGCTCTTTATTCTGGATTTTCGAGATAACTTAGAAATCAAGTTACCTAGATCTTGAATTTTCCCAATCTCTTTTAAACGAATTTCCTTATCTCTGCATCTTATCTTTGTCTTTCATCCTCATCTGCAAGTGTTTAGGGTTGGGTAGAATTCTATCCTTCCCTCATCTTTGATATTTGCAACTTTAGCCCTTGCATAATTGCACTTTGACAATTGATATTTGCACTTTTGCACTTGGGCTTTAAATGTGGGCTTTTGGGCTTCATTAAACTTTATTTATTATTAAAATAATAATTCGAGGCCTGCACACAATAAATCACAAAATATTAATAAATGTGCAGAATTAAATGAATAAATATGAAAATGTGATGGTAAATGTTATGATAAAAATGCACTTTTGACTACCAATCACACCCCCACACTTATCTTTTTGCTCGTCCTCGAGTAAAAACAAAGAAAAAGAAAAAGAAAATAAAAATTAATCTAACCTAACTCACTTTCGTAGGAATCACGGTTGCACTTAGCACGTGCAACAAGCCGTTAAACCTCTAGGTTACCCTAGAGGACAAGTATTGTCTCGTGAGGGTTTTCAGCGGATTACACCCACAAAATCCATAAAAAGAAAATTTAAATTATTATTGAAGAGACTAAATAGTCTATAAGTTTTAGGATCCTCATTTTTATTCATTCTTAGACTTAGTCTTTAAAAAGTAAATTGTTTTCATTTTTAAGTAAGGATCAAAATTGAATTTTTTGTATAGTCTTTTTCGTTACCCTAAATCATATGTATCCTTATGAATTTTTACTAGGAATTCCTTAACTTGGACTCTCATGCCTCTATATATTTTTTTTCTTATTTTTTTTTAATATGTATAACTCATCTAATTTTCTTTCGTGTAAGTATCAAGGCTTCTTGAGGCCCTCATACCTAATTAATTGATTATTAGATGTGTTAATACATATATAAGTAATTTTTCCTTAATTTCCTTAGGCTTTCTAATTCACCCATGTAACGAACTTAAAGTCGATGACTCCCAAACCGGTTGGCTTTAGGGCACCAGGTGAGAAAATACCCCGCGGACTCAAATTCGAGTGAACTAGGCCCCAAAACTAAGGACTTTATTTTATTTACTCACCTTTAGGCATGAATACTTATGCTTCTTGAGGCACATGTATCAGCTTAATTGGTGATTTTTTTTTTTATGAGGCACAAGGTCTTTGTCTTAGAATCTTAGATATGCATTTGGTATGCACATTTCATTAAGGTAAAAATTAAGACTAACTACTTATTCAATTTCTCCTCCTATAGTTAAAAATTCAACAATTTATTTATTTTGACCAAGTTTTTAGAAATCCTAATCATGATTTTTCTAATCCTTAAAACTAACTTAGGCTTCTTTCAAAAGATAAGTCAAAATATTGTCCTTTTTATAAGTTTTTTTTTTTAGAATTTTTTTTATTAGCAAATTTTTGTTAGTTTCTACCTATGTTAGTATGTTAGTAAAGCCCACCCCCACACTTATCTCATGCATTGTCCTCAATGTATGAATGAATGCATATATGCATGAAACAGAACAAGGGAAGGCGGAAGTTACCTTAAGGTGGTGGTTCCGGAGGTGGTCTTATTGGGCCAAGCGTTGCTACCCAATCAAGATAACATATAATTTGGTGGAACCCACCAAAAACTTTCCTTACATAACCCACTAAAATATATGTATAATCATTTTTTAGAATTTCCACCCCATCAAATTTCCAAATTTCATAATAAATTTCAGAGTTAATTGTCTCAACCTTCTTGTCCCAAAATAGAGTATGAAAAGATGGAATTATTGACTTGGACATTATAGGTACGGGAACGAATACCGACTCAAGGAAGATGCTCAAATCAAGTAAGGGCTCAGGAGTCGGGCTAGGTTCAAGAATTGAGTCCAAGTCAAGAAATTGAAACTCAAGTCCACAATCTTCTTCCCACAATGGAATGTGACCTAATATGGGTGATATCTCTTTACTTCTAATGTTAAGGAATTCTAGCTCATCGCCATACAATTCTTCAAAACTAAGGTCAACATCTTCCGTCAGAATTGTACAATCAGTTTCAGAAGTAAAGAGATTGTGAGAATCTAGGTCGCATATCTCATTGGATTCAATGTAATAAAAAGAACTTGCCAATTTATCCATAGGATTTTCAAAGTTGCACAATTGGTCAAGTTCAATATGATCATCTAAAATGGGTGATTCAATTACATTATGAATTGGAATAGGATCTAATGTTGACTCGGGAAAAGTGAAATCAGGTGGAGACACTGGAGTCATTATTGGATCAGGAAATAAAATTGAATCATCGAGTGGAAGATCATGATCATATTCATGCTCAAGTTCTATTTCAGGAAAGGAGAAACTTGCCATATTATCAAGAATTGGAGTTTCGGCAAGTTCAAATGATGGCACTGAAATAGAATCTTGTTGTCCAAAGCAACTTGGTTCGTCGGCTCTAAGAGAGTGGTCAGCAAAAGCAGAAATGGCCGAACGGTGAGAACGTAATGATTGAACCATCAGATCTATGTCACGACACGGGCTAATCTAGCCTGAGTCATGGCTGCAAGCATCCTTTCATAGTCGATAGGTGCATCGTGCTGTGATTGGACTTGAAAAGATGAAGTGTAATAGTGATGAAGTTGTGAGTCGGTGGACTCACGCATTATCATGTCTGCGATAGATGGTAATTGTTGCTTGGACTCATGCATACTTATCATTCCCCGATAGATGGTATTCTATTCTGAATGGGGGTATCTGAGTATGAATCATTGAAAGAATGTGGACTAGATGGATATGAAGGACAATTTGGTTGAGAATTAGACTCGGGGGACTCGAAACCCCATGAACTCTGTGACGAGTTGAAATTATTATGGAAATTATAGTCATAAGATGGAGGGTGTGGGCTATATTCATTCGGATAAGACCATTCCGGCACACTAGATTGGTTAAAGTTATGATATGCCGGGTTGGTAATATCCGAATAATAGTTAGGTGTGTAATATGAATTAAAATTGGAATTATTATTATATGCCATATCACACCAACACAAACAAAGAAAAGAAAACAAACAAATAAAAACAAAAAAAATTCTAACCTAAGTTAGGGTAGACCTAGGACCTAGACGACTCCTAACTGGTTAGACTGTCCACGGGAGGTAAGGTACAGACTTTGACCACAAGTTAATCAGCCAGGTCAGGGCAAGAGTGGTGGGAGGTTTTCCGTCAAAGACGTTCCTTAATTAAATAACCACCACTCTTCGGGCTTTCGGCCCTCAATCCCCTTCCTAGACACTGATTTGGCAGGAGTCAACTTCCAACACCATTCCCCCTTAGGGTAATCTCCTAATTGAGTCCGAGTGTCCCTAGGGCCAACGTCTACTAATTTTTAAAGTTAGGCTTGGGTTAGTGAGTGCTTGGGATATGGTTTTTGGGCTAAGGAAGGGTGATGAAATCCCCACCTTATCTTGTTAATGGGTTATGCCTTAAGATGAATTAGTGCAAGTGTACAAGATAAATAGATAGAATCACTCAAAGCAGAAAATCAACCAAGAGATGAGTCCTATTCTACATGCAATGCGTACGTACCTTGCTTCTCCAGCATTCTTCAACAGTAAAATAAAGTAATTGAAAAGACACGTGCCTAATATGCAAACGTCTAATCAATTTTTATTTTTTAACAACCAATAATTTACTGTTGAATTATTAGCAATTTACAGGTATATCACAGAACAAAACAGAGTAGAGCAGTGAGCAGTATTTACAATTTGCAGCAACCTGCAAAAAGTTGAATCAGTAGTTCTCTACTGTTGCCGCGTTTCCGCGGCTCTGGCCGCGGATCCGCGGCAATACAGTAGGTTCTGGTGCTCTGCCTTCGAGGGCAGAGGCACAGAATAGCTGTATGTCCACTGCTGCTGCTAAGTTTCTGTTTCCTGTTCTCCAAACCTGCAAACAGAAAAGAATAAAAGAATAGTTAATATTTTTTTTTAGAGATAAAAACTTACCGTCCCTCCCCGGTAACGGCGCCAATTTGTTGACTGAGATTTCCTGCACACAAAAATATAGTATTTTAGTTTTTAAGAATAGGATGTGCAAGTTCTCAATTCTAATCCGCTGTAGCAAGGCTATGCGGGTCGTGATCCTCAGGGAGGGACTGCGATGGAAGCGTTAAGCAAGTTTTACTCTAAAATTAACTTTTTATTATTAGCAGTGGTATTTACAATGAATGGTATTTACAATGAAGTGAAGAAAAGAATTGTGGAAGATGTGGATCAAAACTAAAGAAAGAAAATAAAGAAAACACGTACGAACCTCTTCAGCCTGCTTACCTTTGATCCATGCGATGATTTACCTTTTCTCGGAAGACTTGCAAGTATGGCGTATAGGATGTTCATCGCCATAAGCCATCAAGGGATCTTCGTTGGCTAGGCAGTCTCGAAGCAGTTGGGTCTCATTGTTCACAAGGCATTAGAGAACAAATAGAAGAAAGAAAATAGGAACAGAGAAACACAAGAATAAACAAGAGATGAAAACATAAAATAATAATAAAAACGAACCTTAAATGGATTTCATTAACAATGGAAGATAAGCGGGCTTATACCGCTGTCACCTCAGTACAAGCGAAGACTCCATCCTCCATGAAAGCTTCCTCCACTTTCAGTTACAAAATTTACAAAATAAAAACGAAAACAAAATCTAACCTAGAAGAAAGAAAAACCTAAACCCTAGCTTTTGGCCCTTGGCTCTGCCTCTGGACGACTCTGTACATTGCACTGCAGGGGGTATTTATAGGTGCAGAAGGCCGAAGAGTCCCGGATGAAGTAGCCCACGAAAGTTGGTCCATGATGTCATCAACTTTGCCGCAGAAACTGGGATTTTGCCGTGGAATTGCGGCATTTCTAGGGAATCTGGCCACGCGCTTTGGCGCGTGGCTTCTTCTGGTTCGTCCATCTGGGCGCTTGCTTCTGGAAGTGTGATCCTGGCTCTTTATTCTGGATTTTCGAGATAACTTAGAAATCAAGTTACCTAGATCTTGAATTTTCCCAATCTCTTTTAAACGAATTTCCTTATCTCTGCATCTTATCTTTGTCTTTCATCCTCATCTGCAAGTGTTTAGGGTTGGGTAGAATTCTATCCTTCCCTCATCTTTGATATTTGCAACTTTGGCCCTTGCATAATTGCACTTTGACAATTGATATTTGCACTTTTGCACTTGGGCTTTAAATGTGGGCTTTTGGGCTTCATTAAGCTTTATTTATTATTAAAATAATAATTCGAGGCCTGCACACAATAAATCACAAAATATTAATAAATGTGCAGAATTAAATGAATAAATATGAAAATGTGATGGTAAATGTTATGATAAAAATGCACTTTTGACTACCAATCAAAAGCATACATATATAGAAAACCAAATATGAGTATACAAAATATGTCAATTGTGATACCAATTGAAGCTATGATGTGAAATTAGTGTATAACTCATAAAAATCCACCCTTTTCATGCACAAATAAAAGATTTTCAATAAGGCATGCAAGGCATGGTCGCCCATCCGTCCGCCCATAATAGGGGTTGGTAGGGGTTTTCAAAAATAGGAGTTTGAAAATATTTTAGTATTGAAACACTACCGAATGAAGAATACATAACTAGTTTAAAGTAATTTTTAAAAACTAGTCGAAGATCCTTCAAACATGAAATCAAATCATATGAGTCCATGAAGCATGCTAAAAACACAAGAATTGATACTCGAAATCTATAAGGCTCAAAATATCTCATGAAAACAATGTCATGAGTAAACAAATGAAATGTGAGTGTACTATAATCATGTGAGTAGCATTTTCATGAAAGTAGTCATTAGGCTCACAACAAACATAAATATCATTTTTATCAAACAAATATGAAAATCATAAAGATTTTATTTTCATTAAAAACAAACTTCAAGGCATATGTATAATTTATCTAAAGCTAACAATATGCATACATATCCCAAAAATGAAAAGAGTCCATAATAATATTTGCATGAAGGCAAGTGACTCAAGGGTATACATGTATATTTATTAGTTTTGAATCAAACATTATGTATACATGAAGCAAAAACATGAAAATAGGCAAAACAAGTGTAAATGAAAGAATCATCAAAACTAGGCTATACATGTACATGTAATGAGTACAAATGAGCAATGAAGTGTAAACATATATGAATCAAATGTTGCTCACTACTTGTACACGTATATACACAAGTTTTGATAAGACTACATCTAACAAGTATTTGAAAAACACCTAGAGGGGGGGTGAATAGGTGTGAATGCTAATCTAATGATCTTTTTAAACTTTTAATTAAATGAGTGATGCAACGATCTCTCAAAACACGACTAAGAGCCGAATACCCCTTGCGAGGTTCTGAACTCCTTCCTCCCAATTCCCCTAGATATGGGTTAGAGGTGCGCAATGCAATCGTGTTGTATTGAGGTGTGATCGATCAATGCCAAGTATGATGATGAGAAATGAGATGCACACAATGTAACACAACAAGTATAGCAAGTAAAGTAAACAAGACAAGATTGCACAAGTAGAGGGTTAGTTCTCAAGCAAATAATTCAAGACAATATAAAGCAAGAGAAATGTAAAGCAAGAATAACGCAAAGGCAATCGCAAACAAGATGATTTGTTTCGAGGTTCGAGCACACTTGCTCTAGTCCCCGCCTTCACCTCCGTGAAGGGTTTCCACTATCCACCGAGGATGCCTTTACAATTGGTCTACCGAAGACCGAGCACCGAGCTCCACCGAATACAAAGGACCTCTACCGAAGAGGTTGCTCCACAAGAAGAAATTACAAGAACAAAGTGATCACAACTTGATCACTACACTTTTTCTCAATCTTTTACAAACACTCTCACTTCAATTTACAACTTCACTATAGAATGAGTATAGGATTTTTGGCTCTATGAAGTGTGGTGAGAAAACTTCAGTTGTAGAGTGATATAGAGAATCAAACACAACTGAAAAACAATCTTGAAAGAGTGGGAATTGAAAGCTTCAAACTATTTTTCTTTTCTCTTTTGAAAACAACTAAACTTGAGGAATTTTTCTAAGTGATATGAATGAGAGACTTCTCCTCTATTTATAGGGTTGAAAATAAGTTAAAAAACATTTTCTTTTCACCTAATTCAACCTGCAAAAGCACCCCAACAACTCTCCAAAAGTCTGATAAAACAGAAAAAGAAAACAGATTTTCAGAAAATCCCAAAGAGGAAAGAGCCGTTGCTATTTTGCAGGCTTGGCGGTCGACCGGTCCGGTCGACCGCCAGGCCAGCTGGAAGTAGCCGTTGGCTCCCGGTCGACCGGTCCGGTCGACCGACCCAAAAGGAGGAAACACAGTTTCCTTCTTCCGGTCGACCGGTCCGGTCGACCGAAAATTCCCGAGAGCAGAATGCTCTCTGTCGGTCGACCGGTCCGGTCGACCGACGGACATGCACAAACAGTGCATGTCCAGGCACAGCGCCGGTCGACCGGGCCGGTCGACCGATGTTGCCTGACACTGAAAAACAGGGCTGTTTTGAGTTAGAAAAATTTTGATAAATATTTTAAAAATACATATAGCTAAGTATTATGCAGAAAATAGTTTATACACATGTTTTAAACAAGTTTTTCAGGATATAAAGCTTTGGTACATGTATATATAAATTAAGGCATAAAACTTAGAAACAACCATTTTCAAAAACTATTTTCAAAACATAGGAAATACATGAAACAAGTGTGTGTGCAAATCCTAGAGCCAAATTTCCTATATTCAAACTTTAACATACTAAACTTACAAACTTCTAAAAGACTTCAAAGCTATTCTTCAAGGTGGGCTATCTTCACTTGATCTTCAATATCGCAACTTGAGCCCAAATTGAATTGTCTTGAGTCCAAAAGCCTTGTATTTGAGTGAGAGTACTTCTAGTATGATAATAAACCTGAAACATACTTAAACAACAATTGTTATTAGTACAAATAACTAATATGTTTTGTAATCATCAAAATACACTAAACAAGGGTGATTGTAACCTTGGGCCAACAATCTCCCCCTTTTTGATGATGACAAAACATATAGGTTATTGAAACAAATAAAGGAGGAAAAGCTTGGAAAGCTCCCCTCAAACAATGCTATGTATTTATCATGAATATGAAAAGCTATGTAAGCATACATAAAGCATTTAACAAACACAATAGTTTTTGTCCAAAAACTCAAATAAACACAAACTTTATCAAACTTAGAAAGTTTAAATTTAAACACTTATTTTCCAAATATCAACAAACTTATTCTCCCCCTTTTTGTCATACATCAAAAAAGGGTTAAAAACAAAATTGTAATTTTAAGAATCTATAATACAAACATTTAACTCACCACAAATAAATGAAAATCTAGCATAATCTAGAGGTTTAGTAAAAATATCGGCAAGTTGAAAATCGGTAGAAACATATTCAATAACAATATCACCTTTCTCATAATGATCTCTAAGAAAGTGATACCTAATGTCAATGTGTTTGGTTTTACTATGTTGATTTGCATTCTTTGTCATGTGAATAGTACTAGTATTATCACAAAATATTTTAACATGATCAAAGTGTAAATCATAGTCAAGGAGAGTATGTTTCATCCAAAGAACTTGTGCACAACAAGCGCCGGCCGCAACATACTCCGCCTCGGCGGTTGATAGGGCTACCGAATTTTGCTTTTTGGAAGACCAAGATACAAGACAATTACCTAAGAATTGACATGTTCCACTTGTGCTCTTCCTATCTACCCTACAACCCGCATAGTCGGCATCCGAAAAACTCTTCATTTCAAATAATCCGGTTTTAGGATACCATAAACCCATTTCAATAGTGCCCTTAAGGTATCTAATTATGCGTTTAACCGCTATTATGTGAGATTCTTTAGGACAAGATTGAAAACGTGCACAAAGACAAACGGAAAACATAATATCCGGCCTACTAGCCGTCAAATAAAGCAAGCTACCAATCATGCTTCTATAAAGTTTAATGTCTACACTTTTACCTTGTTCATCCTTGTCAAGCTTTGTAGTTGTTGCCATGGGAGTTTTGCTTACTCTTGATCCTTCAAGCCCAAACCTTTTGATTAGTTCCTTTGTGTACTTGGCTTGATTGATGAAGATCCCATCCTTCCTTTGCTTGATTTGGAGTCCAAGGAAATAGTTGAGCTCCCCCATCATAGACATTTCAAATTCATCCTTCATGCATGACTCAAAAGCTTTGCAAAGAGATTCATTAGTAGAACCAAAAATAATATCATCTACATAAATTTGCACAATAAGAATGTCATTTTCTACATGTTTTGTAAACAAAGTTGTATCAATTTTACCTTTCTTAAAACCATTTGAAATCAAAAATGAAGAAAGTCTTTCATACCAAGCCCTAGGGGCTTGTTTTAAACCATAAAGAGCTTTATCTAATTTAAAAACAAAATCCGGATGTGTAGGATCAACAAACCCGGGGGGTTGTTCAACATACACCTCCTCTTCAATAAATCCATTTAGAAAAGCACTTTTAACATCCATTTGAAATAATTTGAAATCTTTATATGAGGCAAATGCTAATGTCATCCGTATGGCTTCAAGCCGTGCTACGGGTGCAAAGGTTTCTTCAAAATCGATCCCTTCGATTTGAGTGTAACCTTGGGCAACTAACCTAGCCTTGTTTCTAACTACATTACCCGATTCATCCAACTTATTCTTAAAGATCCACTTAGTACCAATTGTTGGTCTATCGTGGGGCCTAGGAACAAGGTGCCAAACTTGGTTGCGCTCAAATTGATTGAGCTCCTCTTGCATTGCTAGCAACCAATATGAATCGGCCTCGGCTTCGAGCACATTTTTGGGTTCTATGTGTGAAATAAATGCAAAGTGGCCACAATAATCTTGAATTTTAGAGCGAGTAGTTACCCCTTTTGATACTTCACCTATGACGAGGTCCTTGGGATGATGTGGATTGTATCTCCAATCCTTTGGTAGTGGTTGAGTAGGCTCCACCTCATGTGTTTGATTTTCATTCTCTTGTGCCTCTTCCACTTTAGCATTGCTTCCTTCATCATCCTTTGGTTTGTCTCCCATAGTAGAAGCATCCTCCAAGGTCACTTTCTCCATGCCTTCATCCAATGCATCTATCTCTACAACATTCTTAACAAACTTGTTAGATTCCTCAAACTTAACATGAATAGACTCTTCAATAGTCAAAGATGATCTAATGAAAACTCTATAAGCTTTACTAGTGTTTGAGTAACCTACAAAAATAGCCTCATAAGATTTAGGATCAAATTTTCCCAAATTATCTTTTGTATTTAAAACAAAACATTTGCATCCAAAAACTTTAAAATAGGAAACATTAGGTTTTCTAGAAAAATACATTTCAAAAGAAGTTTTAGTAGTATTTTTACACAAGAAAACACGATTAGATATATAGCATGATGTATTTACGGCCTCGGCCCACAAATAATGTGGTAGACCATATTCACTTAGCATTGTCCTAGCCATCTCTTGTAATGTTCTATTTTCCGCTCAACTACTCCATTTTGTTGTGGAGTTCTAGGACAAGAAAGTTCATGCTTTATTCCATGTTCATCACAAAAAGTGGTAAAGGGTTGGTTAATAAATTCACCTCCTCTATCACTTCTTATTCTCAAAATCGAAACATCTTTTTTTTTTTCAACTCTTTTCTTAAAATTTGGAAATATGAAAATGCTTGGCTTTTATGTTCAAGAAAGAAAACCCAAGTAAATCTTGAAAAATCATCAACCAAAACATAAGCAAATCTATTCCCACTTAGACTTTTGGTTTGTGTTGGGCCAAATAGATCCATATGGATTAACTCCAAGGGACGTGATGTCATGATATCCTTAATTGACTTGAAAGAAGACTTAGTTTGTTTCCCAAATTGACATGCGTCACAAACTCGGTCCTTTTCAAAATTCAAACAAGGAATACCTTTCACCATTTCCTTTGTGTTTAACCTAGAAATGTGATCAAAAGAAATATGCCCTAATCTCTTATGCCACAACCAAGAGTCATCATCGAGGGCTTTCAAACAAGTAATATTACAAGACATATTTAACATATCAATCATATAAACATTACTTTCACGAAAACCGGAAAATACACAAACATTAGAAATTCTATCAATAACTTTACAAGCAACATTATCAAAAACAACATCAAAACCTTTATCACAAAGTTGACTAACACTCAAGAGATTATGCTTGAGGCCATCAACTAAAACTACATTTTCAATTAAAGGAGAGGTGCCAAGTTTTACATTACCAATACCGATGATTTTACCCTTGGCGTCATCTCCGAAGGTGACGGTGCCACCTTCATGATATCTTGATAGGGTTGCAAAGTTGTTGATGTCCCAAGTCATGTGCCTTGAGCAACCACTATTAAGATACCACAAACCTCTACGTCGTTGGGCTTTGGAAAGTACCTACATCATTTAAAACAATTGTTGACTTTGGTACCCAAACTTTCTTGGGTCCTTGAAAGTTAGTGTTACGAACCCAAACATTATGATGTGATGCACTTAGTCTATCATAACAAAAATTAGCTAAGTGTCCTTTCCGCCCACAATGTGAACATGAGTACACTTTTCTATACATGAAAGCATGATGTGTAGTGTGAGCATGTTTTGGGGTTTTGCCATGTTGTTTAGGTTGTGTAGCATGAACATGAACATGAGCATGAGCATTTTTCTTTGGGGCTTGTTTCTTAGGAAACATAGCCTCAATTTTCTTCTTGTTAAACTCACAATCTTTCAAAACAACACTTAATGAATCTAATCTTTCCTTAAGCATAGAAACTTCATTTGAGTCAATTAGTGGGGCCTTACCTTTGCAAGAGATCTTATATTTTTCAAAATCATTTTTGGTAGTGGCCAAAGTGTAAACCAACTCATCCTTTTCTTTTGTAAGAGTAAAAACTTGAAGACTTAAAGATTCATTTTCCTTTTTCATTTTAATATACTTTTTCTTTAAGAAATCATAGTTTTGTGACAACTCAACAAAAGCCTCTTCTAACACATCCATAGAAAGTTCATTATCATGAGAAGGGGAAGAGGTTACCTTGCTTGTGCCTTCATTAGCCATGAAGCACATGTTGGCGGTGTCTATTTCTTCCTCGGATTCGGTCTCCGAATCCCAAGTTGCCTTCATAGCCTTCTTCTTGTAAGGCTTCTTTGATGTGGAAGGCTTTGCCTTTCCGGACACTCCGCCACAATGTGTCCCAGTTTTTGGCAATTGAAGCATATGATCTTTCTTTCTTCTTTGCCTCCTTGCCATCTCCTTCTACCTTGGTACTTCGCCTTGTTGTACATCCTCCGGACATTCTTAACAAGGAGTGAGAGCTCCTCATCATCTTCTTCTTCATCATCTTCATCGGAGTGTGTAGCTTGACTCTTGAAGGCGATGGTCTTCTTCTTGGTAGGAGCCATATCCTCCCTTGCTTTCCTTTCCATCTCATGGGTTTTGAGGTTCCCAATGAGACCTATGAGCTCCATCTCTTCATTGTCATTGAGTTCCTTCAAGGTTGTAGCTTTAACTTCCCATGAAGGAGGAAGAGCCCGGATGATCTTCCTTACTCTTTGATCGTTGTTGATATCTTCACCTAAAGAAGAGAGTCCATTAGTAATCTTGGTAAATCTTGTAACCATATCATCTATGGTTTCATTGTCTTGCATGCTAAATGTTTCATATTGAGACCGAAGAAGGTCAATCTTAGCCTTCTTTACTTGTGAGGTCCCCTCATGAGTGACTATCAAGTGTGACCAAATCTCAAATGCGGATTTGCAATGTATAACCCTAGCTATGTCATCATCATTTAGGGCTTGAAGAAGTGCATAGTGGGCTTTGGCATTGGCATCGAATTCCTTAGTCTCTATTTCGGACCAAGTGGATTCGTCACCGGGGGGTACACTAAAGGACTTAGTCACGGCCTTTGCAACTCGGCTACCTAGAGATTGCAAAAACACGGTCATCTTAACTTTTCATATGGGAAAGTTAAGTCCATCAAACTTAGGAGGGGTTTTAATTCCATCGGCCATTTTTACTATATGAATATGAATGAAATGATTAGCAAATTAGGATCTTCTCTAAGGTGGTTAAACCAAATCCTAGAGTCCAAGCTCTGATACCAATTGAAAAACACCTAGAGGGGGGGTGAATAGGTGTGAATGCTAATCTAATGATCTTTTTAAACTTTTAATTAAATGAGTGATGCAACGATCTCTCAAAAACACGACTAAGAGCCGAATACCCCTTGCGAGGTTCTGAACTCCTTCCTCCCAATTCCCCTAGATATGGGTTAGAGGTGCGCAATGCAATCGTGTTGTATTGAGGTGTGATCGATCAATGCCAAGTATGATGATGAGAAATGAGATGCACACAATGTAACACAACAAGTATAGCAAGTAAAGTAAACAAGACAAGATTGCACAAGTAGAGGTTAGTTCTCAAGCAAATAATTCAAGACAATATAAAGCAAGAGAAATGTAAAGCAAGAATAACGCAAAGGCAATCGCAAACAAGATGATTTGTTTCGAGGTTCGAGCACACTTGCTCTAGTCCCCGCCTTCACCTCCGTGAAGGGTTTCCACTATCCACCGAGGATGCCTTTACAATTGGTCTACCGAAGACCGAGCACCGAGCTCCACCGAATACAAAGGACCTCTACCGAAGAGGTTGCTCCACAAGAAGAAATTACAAGAACAAAGTGATCACAACTTGATCACTACACTTTTTCTCAATCTTTTACAAACACTCTCACTTCAATTTACAACTTCACTATAGAATGAGTATAGGATTTTTGGCTCTATGAAGTGTGGTGAGAAAACTTCAGTTGTAGAGTGATATAGAGAATCAAACACAACTGAAAAACAATCTTGAAAGAGTGGGAATTGAAAGCTTCAAACTATTTTTCTTTTCTCTTTTGAAAACAACTAAACTTGAGGAATTTTTCTAAGTGATATGAAGGAGAGACTTCTCCTCTATTTATAGGGTTGAAAATAAGTTAAAAACATTTTCTTTTCACCTAATTCAACCTGCAAAAGCACCCCAACAACTCTCCAAAAGTCTGATAAAACAGAAAAAGAAAACAGATTTTCAGAAAATCCCAAAGAGGAAAGAGCCGTTGCTATTTTGCAGGCTTGGCGGTCGACCGGTCCGGTCGACCGCCAGGCCAGCTGGAAGTAGCCGTTGGCTCCGGTCGACCGGTCGGTCGACCGACCCAAAAGGAGGAAACACAGTTTCCTTCTTCCGGTCGACCGGTCCGGTCGACCGAAAATTCCCGAGAGCAGAATGCTCTCTGTCGGTCGACCGGTCCAGTCGACCGACGGACATGCACAAACAGTGCATGTCCAGGCACAGCGCCGGTCGACCGGGCCGGTCGACCGATGTTGCCTGACACTGAAAAATAGGGCTGTTTTGAGTTAGAAAAATTTTGATAAATATTTTAAAAATACATATAGCTAAGTATTATGCAGAAAATAGTTTATACACATGTTTTAAACAAGTTTTTCAGGATATAAAGCTTTGGTACATGTATATATAAATAAGGCATAAAACTTAGAAAAACCATTTTCAAAAACTATTTTCAAAACATAGGAAATACATGAAACAAGTGTGTGTGCAAATCCTAGAGCCAAATTTCCTATATTCAAACTTTAACATACTAAACTTACAAACTTCTAAAAGACTTCAAAGCTATTCTTCAAGGTGGGCTATCTTCACTTGATCTTCAATATCGCAACTTGAGCCCAAATTGAATTGTCTTGAGTCCAAAAGCCTTGTATTTCAGTGAGAGTACTTCTAGTATGATAATAAACCTGAAACATACTTAAACAACAATTGTTATTAGTACAAATAACTAATATGTTTGTAATCATCAAAATACACTAAACAAGGGTGATTGTAACCTTGGGCCAACAGTATTTACCACATGAAATGCAAAACATGAATATAAAACTAAACATGCTAAATATCATCAAATATAAAAGCATGTAAATAAACTAGGAGTTTTAGAGATAGTTACCAAACTAAAGAACTATACTCCAAATCTCCAAAACATAGTGGTCGTCCCACCAAACCTCCTTGATGGCGGTGCATCAATATGTGTATCCATCTAGTCCATGTGCATCCACCATCAAGACACCAAATCTCTCACGTCGTGTGAGAGCCCGCACCTACATCAAATACAAAAGGTGGGGACTTTGGTACCCATTTTCTTTTGGGTCTATAAGAGTTAGCATTGTAAGGAACCCAAACATTCTTGTTAGCAAATTTGAAGAATTTATTCTATCATAACAAAATTTTACTAAATGGCCTTTTTGGCCGCAATGTGTACACTTGAACACTCTACTATGCACATGTGAATGAGTATGATCATGACGTGCAAAATGTGCATAAGCATGTTGTGGGTGATGTGCATGAACATGTGGAACTTATTTCTTTGAAAACAAGGTTTCCAATCTTTTATGGTTAAATGCACATTTGCTCAAAGTTGAGCTCAAACAATCTATTTTTTTTTCAAAAATTTAACTTCATTTTTATCAATAGTTGTGGCATGAAAAGCATGATCAACAATCTTTTTCTTTTTAGAAACATTAACTTTTTCTTTTTCAACAATTTTTCTTTTTAAAGAGTTATTTTCATTCAAAGCAATCTCCTTTTGTTTTTCCACCAAAATAATTTTATTTTCAATGAAGTATTTCCTTCACAAAGGTCATTCAATTTAGAAAGCAAGGAAACATTTCATTTTTCAAACTTTCATTTTCTTTTGAAAAACATTCCAATTTATTTTGTAAAGAATCTTTTTCATTTAACATGGCATCAAATTTATTTTTCATTTTCTTATTGTCCTTTTTAAGCAATTCATATTTTTCAAGGA
>JAVJIF010019133.1:0-64210 GCA_038442645.1 Agave tequilana | reverse complement strand
TTTTCGGAATTAAGTTGTAAATCTTCAAAACCGGTGTCGGCCAGTTTCGCTGACCGACTTTCGGATTTTTAATTTACGAATGGAGTTGAAAATATTAAAACGGCTTTCACAATATTTCTTAAAATCATGTTTTCTATCTAAATGAATTTTTTTGAATTTTCAGATTTTATCAAAAATCCAGCCTATCCAGTGTAGACACCGTTCACAGTGGATTCCAGGATTTTTATTTTGAAAATGAAATTGAAATTATGAAAACCAATTTCACTAAAAATCTTAAAATAATATTTATTATTTTTGAGAATTTTTGGGAGACTTTTTGAGATACTTCAATTTTGAGACTTTTCCGGAGTTTTCAGTATTTTCCCAGATACCGGGAATTTATCCAAATATTTCATTTTTCTCTTTTTCCCATTTTCTCTCTCCTTCCTCAGACGTGAGTTTCACCAACTGGATTCTGCATTTAATGCAGAGATCCTCTCCATGCTGCATTTAATGCACTGCTAATCAATTCCAATCAAGTCATTATGACTTTTGTTTTTTTGTTGAAACGCAGCTTTTGCACCTTCCCTGGACGCTGAGATAATCCCCGCGTCTGGCTATTTTTGCCCAGACGCGAATTTATTTCATGAGGACGCAGGATTCATTTCATGGACGCAAGTCCCATTGTGTAGCCTCTTTTGATTGGATGGCCTTATTATATTATTATTTTCCCCATTATATAATCACCCCACTTCCTTCTCTCTCTTCACTTTTTCTCTTCTTCTTCCTTGTTTCCTGCAGCCACCAACAGAGAGCAAGGAAAACAGCCCCATGCTCCCTTTGGCCACCCATTTCCCCACCATTTTTCCTTCATTTTCACCACAAATTCCACCATCATTCTCTCCTCCATCTCCTCCTCCATTTCCAACAACTACACCATCTTCTTCAACCTCTTTTCACCAAGAGACATCAAAGAAACCCATCCTCTCCATCAACTTCACCACCATCTCCACCACCACCTGCACCACCGTAGCCACCACCAAGCATACCATCTTCACCTCCTCGTTATCCTCTTTCCGACGGACTATAGATTCGTCCTCCGAAACATCGTTTGCAAAATCCCATTTTTTCAAGTTGAACTATACTTGCACCTTCAACCTCTCTCCTTCTCTTTTAGGCGGCCACCTCCTTTGGATTGGGGCCGTGCTCCTCGTCATCATCGGCAAGACTCTAGGGCCGGTACCCTCCTTTTGGATTGGGGCCGAGCTTTTCTTCGTCGGACGCATCAAAGGAACATTTTAGGCGAGTAACCCTACTCGCCAAGACATGGATAACTATTTTCATACTTGTAATTTTTATCAATAAACGCAACCCTCAAAAGTCAGGTTCTGCTCTCTGTTTGCACTCTGTTAGTCGACTTGACCCAGCCATTAGTCGACTTGAACACTTTATTAGTCGACTACTCCCTTACCCCAAGTCGACTAGCTTATTTGAGACGCGCCCTTTTCTTGAAGACGCGACCCTACCAAACGCAACTTTATTAGTCGACTATCTTTTCCCCTAGTCGACTAACTTTTTCCTGAAGACGCGGCTCTCTGAGATGCGGCCTTATTAGTCGACTACCCATTTTTCCCTAGTCGACTAACTTTTCCTGAAGACGCGGCCCTATGAGACGCGGCCTTATTAGTCGACTTGGCCTTCCTCTATAGTCGATTAAGCCTTCATAAGTCGACTACTTGCCTCTCCCTAGTCGACTAACTTGGCTGTCTGCTGTGGTTAATCACTTCCTTGAATATGGACCTTATCCTCGGGACTTGTATTATATATATTGTTATTACATGACTTGTCACTTGACGAATATCTCCTCTTGTCATGCTATCTCTTGACACCAGGCATGACACACTTGACTTTTTTAATTATCACGATAACGGAAATGGTAACCGGGCATCTTGTTTTACAAACTTGAATTACGTGATAGTACACATTGTACTCCTGATACTCCTGTCTTCATAACATTCCTGACTTGCTCCTGCTCATTCCCGAAATCGGATAATTATCTAAAGAACTCATAAAATGAGACAACTTACATCGGGTCGGGGGAAACATGCGGCTATCAATATATGTTCATGTTTACAGTGGCACTAGGTATGTTGTGCAACTAAATTTCCGGTCTGACCTATGGGCCTCCAGGCGACCGAGGGGAGTGCTGGCTCCCTCATTCCTGGTACCATCTTGATAAGGGCATCCTATAAGACCCTACTGTACGCCTTGCGGCAGGTTCCGTCCACCAGCAACGGAACAATCCTGGGCCGTGGTCCCGGGTATGCACGGGACCCACTGTAAACATTGTTCGTTGATACCCCGCTAGTTTCCAATAACAACCTTGCTTACTCGGATGTGGATCTATGTGTGCTGGGACGCTAGTTCACATAGCTAGACATCAGAGTAAGACAAGTAATAATAATAAAAGACGTCAACTGGGATCCGTTTTATGCGTTTGGATTACGGTGACATGAGATAAAGGTATATAGATGAGGGTTTCCTTGTTTGGATTATTCCCTCGAGGTACTAGTCTCATGAGGTCGTAGCCTAAGCTAGTTCAATGTCTTCCCAACTTTAACTCGTTATGCTTCCTTTACTTGCTGGCTGATTATTCATGATACTACATCAACTCTCCTACTCATATCTCTTATGCCACTCGGCTGTAACCTGATCATTTGTTTGGGAGGTCCTGACTCCCCTGAACTCGCATGTTCAGGTTCTGAAGCGTGGACTGAAGTGGAGCCCTCCACTGAAGATCAAGCCTATTTCTCGGAGCAAGCTGATTTGTCCTAGCTCCTTCTGTTCCTGATCCCTCCTGCTAGCTCGGGGATCTTCTTCTTCAGCCCGTGAGCACCTTTTGCTGTACAAATTGTAAATTTTACTTTTGTACTTGGCTGTGATATAATGTACATGTACCAATATATCACGCTCTGTGATAACTTTGTAATCCTTATGTTGAATGTATATTGCCACGTGTTTCCGTACTCTGATTCTTTTCTGTATTGATGCTTAGCGTATATACATGAGGGTATTTCTGACCTGCGTATGTACGTCGCAGTAACGTCTCCGTATCCGCCGGATCGGGGCGTTACAGGCTGGTATCAGAGCCTAGGCTCTCACACCTACAGTACAACCAAATTGCAAATTAATGGGATCTTAATTTGCAGTTGGGGTGCATGAGTTTCGGTTAAACATTCCAACTACAAAGTTATCCATTTCTTCTTGATATTCCTTCCCTCGATTCCTAAAGTCCATCTATCTTCTGCTTTCACTCCTCTTTTCAGACATCTTTTACCAACATAGATATGGAAAGGAGGGCAGGACGTAACAATTCTGGGCAGCCACAGAATGGACCCACAGGGGGAAATGCTGATATTCTTAGGGTTATCCAGAATATGGTGGAGAATCAACAAAGGCAGACCGAACTCCTTCGGCAAGGATTGATAGCAGCTCCTCAAGTACGAAGGCCGGGCAACGTGTCAGACTTCAGGCGGTTGCAGCCGGCAATATTTACAGGGGGAGAAAGACCGCAAGATGCCGAGCAATGGCTAATCGACACCACAGATCTCTTGAAGGCAGCAAGGGTTCCAGAGGAAGATTAGGTGGAGGTCGCCAAGATACAGCTAAAGGATGTGGCTAGAAACTGGTGGCTAGCTGAAGAAGCGAGACTGGAAAAACCCATCACTGGGGACCAGTTCTCTAAAAGCTTTTATGATAGATTCTTCCCTTCCACAGCTCAGAAGGAGATGGAAGAGCAATTCATCCGACTTCAACAATGGAACCGATCTGTCGACGAATATGCTGCTGAGTTCTTAAGGCTGAGCCGTTTTACTCCATATATGATAGCTGATGAGGAGAAACGGGCAAGCAGATTTCAGCAGGGCTTACAAATGGATATTCAAGTCCTTTTGATTCCCCAACAGCTGAAAACATATTCCCAGGTCCTCACTGTAGCTCGAGAGGTGGAGCGAGGACTAGAGAAAAAGAATCTTGATCAGATGAGAAAACAAGCCATGAAGAGGCCATTTCAACAATTGGGCAGAGGAGGTCCAGTCAGAACTGTAAAGGCCTCAATGGTTAGAAGACCATTTCGGTCAGCCCCTCCTCAGTCAACTCAAATAGTTCCTGTTTGTAATTATTGCCAGAGGCCAGGTCACTTGCAAAAGGATTGTCGCAGGGCTAATGGGTTGTGCCTGGCATGTGGATCCGGTGATCACACAATAGAAGGCTGTCCCCTTAAGAGAACTGGGATGATAAACAGGACCCTACCGGCACTTCCTGCACCTATTGGACAGAGGAACCCAGGGCCGATGGTCGGAAGGGCCCCTCTCCCTCCACAACAACGGGCTTTTCGCCCAGCTCCAAGAGGAGGAAGAACAACAGCAGGTCGTGGAAGAGGACGAGCCTACAACTTGACGGCGGAAGAGGCCCAAACTTCTGGAGAAGTGGTAACAGGTAAGATTATGGTGCACTCTAAACCTGTCTTAGCCCTCTTTGATTCTGGCGCTTCTCATTATTACATATCAGATAGTTTCATTGCCTTGAACTTTATACCTGTTGAATATTTAGACCACCAGTGGGAGATTAGCACCGTAATGGAGTAGTCATCTCTAATAGAATTTGTGTAGATTGTCCGGTGGAACTGTGTGATAGGACATTAACAGTGGATATGCTCGTACTAGATACTAAAGGGTACGACGTAATCTAAGGCATGACTTGGCTCAGCAAATACCATGCGATCATTGATTGTCGAAACAAGAAAGTCATTTTCAGAATACCGCTTCAGCCTGAGTTTCAATTTGAAGGAGAACACAAACCTGCCAAGGGAAAAACACAGATGACTGCTGCTGAGATCCAGAAAAGGGAGTACCAGTTTGGAATGAGTTTCCAGAAGTATTTAAGGAGATCTCAGGACTTCCACCCGATAGAGTGATTGAGTTCTCCATTGATATCATTCCGGGCACAGTCCCAATATCTAAGGCTCCATATAGAATGGCGCCCACTGAATTAGAAGTTCTAAAGAAGCAGTTACAAGAATATTCTGACAAGGGATTGATTAGACCAAGTACTTCACCGTGGGGAGCTCCAGTGCTATTGGCCAACAAGAAAGATGGTGGTAAGCGGTTATGTATAGACTACAGAGAATTAAACAAGGTTACCATCAAGAATAAGTATCCTTTACCAAGAATTGATGACCTTTTTGATCAACTTCATGGGGCCCGGGTGTTTTCAAAGTTGGATTTACAATCAGGTTATCACCAACTGAAAGTGAAGAAAGAAGATATTCCGAAGACAGCATTCCGAACTCGCTATGGTCATTACGAGTTTCTAGTCATGCCCTTCGGAGTAACCAATGCCCAGCTGTCTTTATGGATTTGATGAACCGAGTTTTCTCGCCATATTTGGACCAGTTTGTCGTGGTGTTCATCGATGATATCTTGATATATTCTAAGAATGACAGAGAGCATGCAGAACACTTGAGAATAGTACTACAGACCCTCCGGCAGAGCAACTTTATGCTAAGCAAAGCAAGTGTGAGTTCTGGTTAGACCATATAGCTTTCTTGGGCCATGTAGTTTCAGAAGAAGGAATTTCAGTCGACCCTAGCAAAATTCAGGCAGTTAAAGATTGGCCAATCCCCAGGACAGTAACAGAAATTAAAAGCTTTATTGGATTAGCCGGATATTACAGAAGATTTGTCCAAGACTTCTCCAAAATCACAGCCCCATTAACAAAGCTCACCAGAAAGGGGAAAGGTACCTATGGTCAGAGGAATGTACTGCAGCATTTGAACAATTAAAGGATAAACTAATTTCAGCTCCAATCTTGAAGACTCCCTCAGGAACAGGAGGATGGTTATATATAGTGATGCATCTGGAAAAGGCCTAGGATGTGTATTAATGCAGCATGGTCATGTTATAGCTTATGCATCTAGGCAATTAAAACCACATGAGAGAAATTACCCAACCCATGACTTAGAGCTGGCGGCGGTAATATTTGCATTGAAGATCTGGAGACACTACCTTCTGGGGGACAGAGTATTGATCTATACAGATCATAAGAGTCTTAAGTATGTCTTCACACAGAAAGAATTAAACATGAGGCAAAGGCGGTGGCTTGAATTGATGGCCGACTATGACATAGACTTACAGTACCATCCTGGTAAGGACAATACAGTCCCAGATGCATTAAGCAGGAGACCAGAGAACATAGTATTATTACAACTTACTCAACAGAAGGAATTGCTTCGAGAAATCATAAAGCTGGACTTGATGCTAATACGAGGAACTGATGAGTCAGGTCAACTAATGACCTTCCAGATTCAACCAACCCTGATAAGCGAAATTAAGGAAGCCCAAAAGGGGGACCCCAGATTACAGAAATTCAGGGCCCAAGTAGAAGCTGGGTTAAGAACAGACATCCATATTCATTCGGATAATGCACTTTATTTTGGTGACAGAATTTGTGTACCCCAAGGGGAAGTTTGGCAGAAGTTTTGGCAGAGGCACACAGTTCAGCTTATTCCATACACCCAGGAGGAAATAAAATGTATCAAGACTTGAAGCTAAAGTTTTGGTGGAATGCCATGAAGAGGGAGATAGCCCAGTATGTGGCAAAATGCTTGGTTTGTCAGCAAATAAAGGCAGAACATCAGAGAACAGCTGGACTTCTACAACCGTTGCCGATACCCGAATGGAAGTGGGAGCATATCACCATGGATTTTGTTACAGCTCTACCCCGTAGTCCTAAGGGTAACAATGCAGTATGGGTGATCGTTGACCGCCTCACAAAGACAGCTCACTTTCTACCCTTCAGAGTAGGTCAGTCAACAGAAGTTCTTGCAGATAAATATATGAAAGAAATTGTTCGTCTACATGGGGTTCCAGTTAGCATCGTGTCAGATAGAGACACGAGATTCCGATCACATTTCTGGGAAAGTCTCCAAGAAAATTTAGGGACTCGTCTGAAATTCAGTACCTCATATCACCCCCAGACAGATGGATAATCTGAACGAACTATCCAAATCCTTGAAGACATGTTATGAGCCTGCATGATAGAATTTAAAGGGTCATGGGAAGACTATATTCATTTGGTAGAATTCTCTTATAATAACAGCTATCAGGCCAGTATCAAGATGGCTCCATTTGAAGCACTATATGACAGGAAATGCAGGTCACCAATATGTTGGGATGAAGTCGGCGAAAGAAGACTTATGGGACCTGATATTCTAGTTCAGACAACAGATAAGTCCGAATTATAAGAGATCATCTCCGGGCAGCACAGAGCCGACAGAAGAGTTGGGCAGACACTAATAGAAGACCGTTGGAATTCAGAACAGGTGATCACGTATTTTTAAGGATATCACCAACCAAAGGGGTAATCCGATTCGGTTCTCACGGAAAACTTAGTCCAAGATACATCGGCCCATTTGAAATTTTGGATCGTGTGGGAGATGTGGCTTACCGATTGGCATTGCCACCATCCTTAGAAGGAGTACATAATGTATTCTATATATCACAGTTGAGAAAGTATGTCAAGGATGAAAGTCACATTCTAGATCACTTAGAATTGGAACTACAACCAGATTTATCCTACAAAGAGCAGCCGATGGCCATTCTGGATAGAAGTGTCAAAACATTGAAAAATCGGCAATACCATTGGTACTAGTTTCTTGGAATAGGCATGCCCCAGGAGAAGCTACATGGGAACGAGAGGATATTATTCGTGAACGTTACCCCCAACTCTTTCCATCTTAGTTGGTAAAATTCCTTACCCCTATTCTTTCACATCCCTATTATCGAAATTTCGAGGACGAAATTTTTGATAAGGTGGATGGATTGTAACACCCCATCCTCAGTATACGTACACAGTTACGTGTCCTGATTTTTAGAGCATATTTTTTATTTTATTTTATTTTTATTTTCTGCTATTTAAATTCTTACTTATATAGCAGTACTGCATGATTTGACCATTTTGGTAATCAGATTTGATCGATTTCAGTTTCAAATATTATTTTTTAATATTCTTGATTTTTCATGATTTTCTGGAATTTTTCGGAATTAAGTTGTAAATCTTCAAAACCAGTGTCGGCCAGTTTCGCTGACCGACTTTCAGATTTTTAATTTACGAATGGAGTTGAGAATATTAAAACGGCTTTCACAATATTTCTTAAAATCATGTTTTCTATCTAAATAAATTTTTTTAGAATTTTCAGATTTTATCAAAATCCAGCCTATCCGGTGTAGACACCGTTCACAGTGGATTCCAAGATTTTTATTTTGAAAATGAAATTGAAATTCTGAAAACCGATTTCACTAAAAATCTTAAAATAATATTTATTATTTTTGAGAATTTTTGGGAGACTTTTTGAGATACTTCAATTTTTGGACTTTTCCGGAGTTTTCAGTATTTTCCCAGATACCGGGAATTTATCCAAATATTTCACTTTTCTCTTTTTCCCATTTTCTCTCTCCTTCCTCAGACGCGAGTTTCACCAACTGGATTCTGCATTTAATGCAGAGATCCTCTCCATGCTGCATTTAATGCACTGCTAATCAATTCCAATCAAGTCATTATGACTTTTGTCCTTTTGTTGAAACGCAGCTTTTGCACCTTCCCTGGACGCTGAGATAATCCCCGCGTCTGGCTATTTTTGCCCAGACGCGGATTTATTTCATGAGGACGCAGGATTCATTTCATGGACGCAAGTCCCATTGTGTAGCCTCTTTTGATTGGATGGCCTTATTATATTATTATTTTCCCCATTATATAATCACCCCACTTCCTTCTCTCTCTTCACCTTTTCTCTTCTTCTTCCTTGTTTCCTGCAGCCACCAACAGAGAGCAAGGAAAACAGCCCCATGCTCCCTTTGGCCACCCATTTCCCCACCATTTTTCCTTCATTTTCACCACAATTCCACCATCATTCTCTCCTCCATCTCCTCCTCCATTTCCAACAACTACACCATCTTCTTCAACCTCTTTTCACCAAGAAACATCAAAGAAACCCATCCTCTCCATCAACTTCACCACCATCTCCACCACCACCTGCACCACCGTAGCCACCACCAAGCATACCATCTTCACCTCCTCGTTATCCTCTTTCCGACGGACTATAGATTCGTCCTCCGAAACATCATTTGCAAAATCCCATTTTTTCAAGTTGAACTATACTTGCACCTTCAACCTCTCTCCTTCTCTTTTAAGGCCGGCCACCTCCTTTGGATTGGGGCCGTGCTCCTCGTCATCATCGGCAAGACTCTAGGGCCGGTACCCTCCTTTTGGATTGGGGCCGAGCTTTTCTTCGTCGGACGCATCAAAGGAACATTTTAGGCGAGTAACCCTACTCGCCAAGACATGGATAACTATTTTCATACTTGTAATTTTTATCAATAAACGCAACCCTCAAAAGTCAGGTTCTGCTCTCTGTTTGCACTCTGTTAGTCGACTTGACCCGGCCATTAGTCGACTTGAACACTTTATTAGTCGACTACTCCCTTACCCCAAGTCGACTAGCTTTTTGAGACGCGCCCTTTTCTTGAAGACGCGACCCTACCAAACGCAACTTTATTAGTCGACTATCTTTTTCCCCTAGTCGACTAACTTTTTCCTGAAGACGCGGCTCTCTGAGACGCGGCCTTATTAGTCGACTACCCATTTTTCCCTAGTCGACTAACTTTTTCCTGAAGACGCGGCCCTATGAGACGCGGCCTTATTAGTCGACTTGGCCTTCCTCTATAGTCGACTAAGCCTTCATAAGTCAACTACTTGCCTCTCCCTAGTCGACTAACTTGGCTGTCTGCTGTGGTTAATCACTTCCTTAAATATGGACCTTATCCTCGGGACTTGTATTTTATATATATTGTCATTACATGACTTGTCACTTGACTAATATCTCCTCTTGTCATGCTATCTCTTGACACCAGGCATGACACACTTGACTTTTTTAATTATCACGATAACGGGAATGGTAACCGGGCATCTTGTTTTACAAACTTGAATTACGTGATAGTACACATTGTACTCCTGAAACTCCTGTCTTCATAACATTCCTGACTTGCTCCTGCTCATTCCCGAAATCGGATAATTATCTAAAGAACTCATAAAATGAGACAACTTACATCGGGTCGGGGGAAACATGCGGCTATCAATATATGTTCATGTTTACAGTGGCACTAGGTATGTTGTGCAACTAAATTTCCGGTCTGACCTGTGGGCCTCCAGGCGACCGAGGGGAGAGCTGGCTCCCTCATTCCTGGTACCATCTTGATAAGGGCATCCTATAAGACCCTACTGTACGCCTTGCGGCAGGTTCCGTCCACCAGCAACGGAACAATCCTGGGCCGTGGTCCCGGGTATGCACGGGACCCACTGTAAACATTGTTCGTTGATACCCCCGCTAGTTTCCAATAACAACCTTGCTTACTCGGATGTGGATCTATGTGTGCTGGGACGCTAGTTCACATAGCTAGACATCAGAGTAAGACAAGTAATAATAATAAAAGACGTCAACTGGGATCCGTTTTATGCGTTTGGATTACGGTGACATGAGATAAAGGTATATAGATGAGGGTTTCCTTGTTTGGATTATTCCCTCGAGGTACTAGTCTCATGAGGTCATAGCCTAAGCTAGTTCAATGTCTTCCCAACTTTAACTCGTTATACTTCCTTTACTTGCTGGCTGATTATTCATGATACTACATCAACTCTCCTACTCATATCTCTTATGCCACTCGGCTGTAACCTGATCATTTGTTTGGGAGGTCCTGACTCCCCTGAACTCGCATGTTCAGGTTCTGAAGCGTGGACTGAAGTGGAGCCCTCCACTGAAGATCAAGCCTATTTCTCGGAGCAAGCTGATTTGTCCTAGCTCCTTCTGTTCCTGATCCCTCCTGCTAGCTCGGGGATCTTCTTCTTCAGCCCGTGAGCACCTTTTGCTGTACAAATTGTAAATTTTACTTTTGTACTTGGCTGTGATATAATGTACATGTACCAATATATCACGCTCTGTGATAACTTTGTAATCCTTATTTTGGAATGTATATTGCCACGTGTTTCCGTACTCTGATTCTTGTCTGTACTGATACTTAGCGTATATACGTGAGGGTATTTCCGACCTGCGTATGTACGTCGCAGTAACGTCTCCGTATCCGCCGGATCGGGGCGTTACAGTAAACAACAATCTCCACCTCTACCAAAGAGGGAGCAAACACCAACCCATTACAACAACCTCAACCTCTACCAAAGAGGGGCAACACAAGAAATCAAGGGTTTACAACAAGTGGTATGTCTCAACCACAAACCTCTTTCCTCTTTCCACAAACAAAAGATCCTAAATAGATTAGGATAGAAGATAGCTCAAGTGTGAAAAAATAAGTGTTTTGATCAAAGAAATTCTCTTGGGAAAACACCAAAATAGATATAGAAATTTAGATCAAAAACTATTTCTCAAAACCCTAATTTCTTTGAAATAAACAAAACACTTAAAAACAAATAGATGAATCTTTTTAGCACTTAAACTCTTTTGAAAACTTCTTTTAAACACCAAGAATAGAGAGAAATTTTAGCTCCTAAAAACTTGGCCAAAATCCCAAAGGAATGGGGTTTATATAGGCCAAACAGAAAACTAGCCGTTAGGCTGATCTGGCAGCCTGACAGGCCTACGGTCGACCGGCTCGGTCGACCGCCAACGGTCAAAAATATGACCGTTGGGCAAACCCGGTCAACCGCCCAGATACAGAGAGCAGACTCTCTGTTACGGTCGACTGCCCGGTCGACCGCCCGGTCGACCGCCCAGATACAGAGAGCAAGGCTCTCTGGTCCGGTCGACCGGCCGGTCAACCGGCCCTGTGTCTGCCAGTCATGCACAAGGCTGTGCACGTCAGTCGACCGCATCGGTCGACCGGCCTATGGTTCGCTCGACCGTGCGGTCAACCGATCTGGCCTGTCAGCCACAAGCTGGGTCAGAACCTGGGTAAAAATATTTATAAAAATTCTTTTAACTCTTCTGAAAATTCCCAAAATAGTTTTATCTTTTTACTTTGATAAACAAACTTGTGATAAAAATTTCAAGACATATATCAACATATAAAATCATTTTTGTGTCTTGCAAATTTTATCAAAACCAAAACTTGTATTTTATCAAACTTGAATTTTTCAATACATGAATAGGATAGTCAAAATAAGTTTGTATAAGATATGAAGCATGTATGTATATCGAACACATCTAATATACATAAAAACCATTTAAACTTGTTTTGATCTACTATTCATGAAAACCAATATCAAAACCAAAACGTGTGTGTATTGAGCACTTGAGCATATCAACTATTCTTATCTTTACACATGGATCTAAACACACTAAACTAAACTAGGATACCTAAGTCTTCTTGACGATCTTCCATCTTCAAGTTGACTCGATCCCAAACGCGTGATCCACCGAGTGCAAAGGTATGAACTTGATGCTCGGGCACTGGAATCACCATGAAAAGCTTCTAAACTCCTTTGTTGAAGCTAATCACCAACTAATATCTTGATTAATGATCTGAAATTAAAATCACAAGATTATTAGTAAACATAACTACATGAGTTAATCATCATCAAAACTAGAGAGGAAGGCCTCCGGGCCAACACATTAGCCTTGCCAGTCGACACCGAGTATCACCTCATAGTGGCAACTCGACATCTTGTATGCTCTAAGCATATGTTAAGAACCCGAGAAGTCTATAATATCTCGACGGATCTTGAGTCGAGAAATTGGCGATTTCCTCTCATCGACTACGTCTTACATGGTCTGCTGCCAGACGATCCTAAAGAAGCGGCATCCATCAGACGAAGGTCTCTCCGTTTCTACTACAATCCAATTCTGAAGACACTTTACCATCGTTCATATGACGGTGTCCTCCTCCGTTGCCTTTCCAATTCAGAGGCGCAGGAAGTGCTTAAAGAAGCACACGACGGCATATGTGGAGCTCATCAGCCAGGTCCAAAACTCAAAGACAGGTTGCAAAGGCTTGGATATTATTGGCCAACCATGATAGCCGATGCCATCCAATATGCGCGAAGGTGTAAAGCATGTCAAATTCATGCAGACTTCATACATCAGCCTCCAGAGTTGCTCCACTCAACTGTTGCTTCATGGCCATTTGATGCATGGTGAATTGATGTCGTAGGGCCAATCAGCCCCTCTTCGATAAGAGATCACCGGTTTATCCTGGCAATAACTGATTACTTTTCAAAGTGGGCAGAAGCCATACCACTGGTAGAAGTCAAAACTTCTAACATGGTGAATTTCATCAAACACCATGTCATCCATCGATTTGGTGTCCCTAGGCGGATTATCCATGATAACGGTCCCCAATTCATAAGCCAGGTATTCTATCGGTTCTGCGATAAATACCGAATTCAGAATGTGGCTTCAACTGCCTATAATCCCGCCGCTAATGGCTTGGTGGAAGCATTCAACAAAATAATCATCAAGTTACTCAAGAAGTTCGTCTCTTCGAATAAGCGAGATCGGGACGAAAAGCTTGGTGAATGTCTTTGGGCCTACCGAACCACGGTTCGGGCCCCCACAGGCAATACGCCTTTTTCTCTGTGTACGGGTGTGAAGCAGTCATACCATTGGAGATTCAGATGCCGTCATTACGAGTCGCTTTAATGACTAAGATCACATCAGAGGACAATAATCGGTTGCGCCTTCAAGAGCTCGAAGCCCTAGATGAGAAGCGACTACAAGCTCAGCAACACATCGAGTTGTATCAAGCTCGAATCTTAAAAGCCTCAATAAGAAGGTCAAACAGAGAATCTTCCACAAGGGAGATTTGGTTTTAGCCATCAGACGACCGATAATTATGACGCACAAGACCAAAGGCAAGTTTCAGTCTAAATGGGAAGGACCGTTTGTAATAGAAACAGTCTATTCAAATAGAGCATACCACCTTATGACTTCAGATGGCGACTTACTCATGATGCCGATCAATGGCAAGTTCTTAAAGAAGTATTATCCTTGATTAAAGATCCTTCTCATGATCAAGTTAACACTCCACCTCTGATCAAGACCTTCACATCCAAGGTACACGCAAGGAGAGCCTCTCTCTTCCTCCAAACGAGATTATGCAACCATAACCAGTAGGAACTTTGTCATACATTGTTTGTCTCAAAGGAGAATCAAGATTACACATACCAAATGATCCAACATCCTTAACGGTTAAGGATAGAGGAAAATGTTCGCCTTTAAGCCCAACATAAGTCCTCGACAACTCATCATGCTGAGGGGAATAGCATGGCTAGCCCGACTCAAACGGTAGTTGGTAAAGGTATATCAAACCCGTTGACAGCTGAGAATTTGCTAAAATCCCTAAGGGACCTGTCCCCATTTGATTCCCTTTCCAAAATCACTTACCAATTCTCATCCATAGAATGGTAAGACCACATATACAGATCTTTCCATCCATTTCGCTGTTACGTTAACATTAAACCTATGACAGTGATCTCCTCGTTTTTCGCAATAAAAACGAACCTTTTTCCAAATCTCACCTTTTAGTCCGTTAAGGACTAATTTTAAGCTTGGTGGCTTCTCAACCGGTTATGTCATTGTGACCTCTGAACTGGCAGATAGCCAAGTCTCAACTTCAAGCTTGTTGACATTTACAAAAGACAGATCTCACCTTTTAGTCCGTTAAGGACTAACTTTGAGCTTGGTGGCTTCTCAACCGGTTATGTCATTGCGACCTCTGAACTGGCAGATAGCCAAGTCTCAACTTCGAGCTTGTTGACATTTACGAAAGACAAGTCTAAATTTCGAGCCTGTTAACATTTACAAAAGACAGGTCTCACCTTTTAGTCCGTTAAGGACTAACTTTGAGCTTGGTGGCTTCTCAACTGGTTATGTCATTGCGACCTCTGAACTGGCAGATAGCCAAGTCTCAACTTCGAGCTTATTGACATTTACAAAAGACAAGTCTCAATTTCGAGCCTGTTGATATTTACAAAAGACAGGTCTCACCTTTTAGTCCGTCAAGGACTAACTTTGAGCTTGGTGGCTTCTCAACAGGTTATGTCATTGCGACCTCTGAACTGGCAGATAGCCAAGTCTCAACTTCGAGCTTGTTGACATTTACAAAAGACAAGTCTCAATTTCGAGCTTGTTGACATTTACAAAAGACAGGTCTCACCTTTTAATCCGTTAAGGACTAACTTTGAGCTTGGTGGCTTCTCAACCGGTTATGTCATTGCGACCTCTGAACTGGCAGATAGCCAAGTCTCAACTTCGAGCTTGTTGACATTTACAAAAGACAAGTCTCAATTTCGAGCCTGTTGACATTTACAAAAGACAGGTCTTACCTTTTAGTCCGTTAAAGACTAACTTTGAGCTTGGTAGCTTCTCAACCGGTTATGTCATTGCGACCTCTGAACTGGCAGATAGCCAAGTCTCAACTTTGAGCTTGTTGACATTTATAAAAGACAAGTCTCAATTTCGAGCCTGTTGATATTTACAAAAGACAGGTCTCATCTTTTAGTCCGTTAAGGACTAACTTTGAGCTTGGTGGCTTCTCAACCGGTTATGTCATTGCGACCTCTGAACTGGCAGATAACCAAGTCTCAATTTTGAGCCTGTTGACATTTACAAAAGATAGGTCTCACCTTTTAGTCCGTTAAGGACTAACTTTGAGCTTGGTGGCTTCTCAACCGGTTATGTCATTGCGACCTCTGAACTGGCAGATAGCCAAATCTCAACTTCGAGCTTGTTGACATTTACAAAAGACAAGTCTCAATTTCGAGCCTGTTGACATTTACAAAAGAAAGGTCTCACCTTTTAGTCCGTTAAAGACTAACTTTGAGCTTGGTGGCTTCTCAACCGGTTATGTCATTGCGACCTCTGAACTGGCAGATAGCCAAATCTCAACTTCGAGCTTGTTGACATTTACAAAAGACAAGTCTAAATTTCGAGCCTGTTGACATTTACAAAAGACAGGTCTCACCTTTTAGTCCGTTAAGGACTAACTTTGAGCTTGGTGGCTTCTCAACCGGTTATGTCATTGCGACCTCTGAACTGGCAGATAGCCAAGTCTCAATTTCGAGCCTGTTGACATTTACAAAAGACAGGTCTCACCTTTTAGTCCGTTAAGGACTAACTTTGAGCTTGGTGGCTTCTCAACCGATTATGTCATTGCGACCTCTGAATTGGCAGATAGCCAAGTCTCAACTTCGAGCTTGTTGACATTTACAAAAGACAAGTCTCAACTTTTAGTCCGACAAGGACTACTCTATACTTGTTGACATATACAAAAGACAAGTATCACCTTTCAGTCCGACAAGGACGATTTTGAGCTTGGTGGCTTCTCAATCGGTTATGTCATTGCGACCTCTGAATCGGCAGATGGTCAAGTCTCATTATTTAGTACAGTAAGGACTCTCCTTTTAAATAGCTGCAATACAACTTGGAAGCGACAATTCAAATAAAAATATAAAACAAATTGGAGACACGATAGGGGAGTCAAAACAAATTATTTTTATTGATTCCAAAAAGAAGGGATACATGAAGGCACATATATTACAAGCTATGAGCGTGCGTCGTAAGATCTGATCCGTTCTTCAAGGAAGACCAGCCTTGTCTTCCTATCACCAGCAGCCCGGACAAGCGCCTGCGATCTCAGCTCAGCCTCATTAAAGCTCGCTGTCTGAGCCAAGCGAGCTTCAACCTCAACCAAGTTGCCCTCTGAGCTAACTCCCGCCGCGAGAGTTCATCACTCTGAGCCTTAAGTTGCTCAAACCGCGCAGTCTCTTCAAGATGCACTGGCTCAGCCTTGGATAAGAGAAGGTTTGCCTTCCTGATCATCTCCTTGGCTTTTCAATTTTATCTTCAACGTCAAGAAGGGCACTGTTAGAAGCATCTATGGCGTCCCCGAGCTCTACCTTCCTTGTTTTCAAGGACTTCAAGTCAGAAGAAATGGCCTTAGCAGCTTCCTGAGCGGCAAGATGAGCTTCATGCATTTGAGCAACAAGGTGCGCAAGCTGCTCGCTAACCAAAGACTCCAGGTCTGAATGGCTAAGACGGCGCCATTCATCTACATCCCTCTCAAGTTGGTCTACTAAAAGTTCCAATGCAGTGGCCTGGTTATCCCCTCCAAAGTCCCAGATACTCTCAATACTTCGGAAGAGGACTACCTTTAGAGCAGAGAATGAGGTAGTCGAGCCTTTCAAAACCAAATTGATGGATCGCTTCAAGCCCTTATAAAAGCTATCGACTAGCTCAGCCACAAATTCATTCTCGGCCTCAATCACTCCTGGCAGACGAGCAGCCTCTAAAGATTCCACTGGCTTTATCGACACCACTGTGGAAGGAATAGTAGAAGCACTGGCTGCAACAACCTGAGAGGTCATCGGTGATCTCGGAGGAGTCTTCATTGAAGCTAGTACACTAGCCACAACCGAGGTCGGACTAGTGACTATTTCCGGGAGAGCGGGCTCAACCACCAGCGTTGGGGAAGTAGGACTTGTAATCACCCTTAGCTCTGCACCTGGCAAAATAGAGGGCGCTGGCGAAACTGATGGCACCTCACTCGTTGATATAGTTGGAAGTAAAGTTGCCTCTGTGACTACCGTTCCCTCAATCTCTGTTCCTCTGGTTGGTTCAGGCTGATAAAAAGGTAAGTCACTATACAAAGCATCCAACTCAGCAGCATCCGCCGCGGTCGAAGTGCTCACTTCACCCCTAGAACTCTCAGAAAAATGGGTGGGCTCTCTTGAAGTTGACGCACCCAGAGGCGGAACACCAGCAACAAAACTTTGTTTAGGCAAGGCATAACAAATGACAAAAGTCAGAAGGACAAAACCGTACCAAAAGATTATGTCGCCTCAATCGTCTTGGCGGCTACATCACTCTCTACGGGCTCCATTGGAAAATCTTTGGCGGAGTCAACGCGAATGGCCGGCCCGCCTTCGCTTGCCGAACCCTCCGTGGTCCACCCAAAGGAACTAGAAACTTCAGAACTTCCTTTCGAAGCCCCAGCGCCCGAAGGACCGACATCAGCCGCGTCATCTCCGGATTCTTCCGAGACGACGAAATAGCCAGCCTCATCGCCCTCCTTATAAGTAAACAAGGGATCATAATGCTCCCCTTGTTCTCCGACAGCTTCAGTTCTCGGGCTTCTCACCGCCTCAGTGCCTGAATTACAAAGCAAATAATGAGTTGTCCGGAACACATAAAAAGTATATTACAAGAACGAAGCTGATCTTACCCGGTCCGGAGCGACTTCGCCAGTAGTCGGTTCGGGAACCGACGATTCAACTACTAACGGGGCAAGAGAAGGAAGCGCTGTAGATGGTTCACCCTCTACAATAACTGTAGGGGCTTGGCGACGGGGTTTCTTCACCACCTGCTTCCTGCGAGATCCACCCTTCCGTTTTCGCTTGAAGTAGACGTCGGGATCCTCCTCTTCCACTTCTTCTACATGTTCTGTGGGGGCCGTCCCCATCACACCAGAAGCAGCTGCAGGAGTTTTGGCACCTGTCTCCGCTTCGAAGCGAGGACTTTCTGCATCCGAGGCTTCACTGTCGTCAACAGCAATGAACTCCCCAAGGCCTGGGACGCGAACCCTTTTACCCTCACCTTTCTCAGTGACCTTCCGCTTCAGCCGCTGAGAAATCACTTCACACTAGAAGAGTTGATAGAGAATCCAGTGGGTGTGGAGTTTGAAGTTGCATACCACTGGCAGAATTCCAGGGTCATTAAAAGGTTCGGAGTTCTTAGCGGCATGCACAGCCGCGCCTCGGTACAGCCTGCAATGAAGAACTGCCAGGCACGGGCTCCATCGATGAGGCTCCCCATGAAAGCCAGATTGAGGTTTGGGTTGCCCACATACAATTGGTCGTATCCAAACTGACGGGTAAACCGACTTGGAACATAGGGCTCCAAGTAGCAGGTGTCCCCGCTTCTGTACAATAAATGTGAGGGCTGAATACTGACCAGCCACTCAAAAATTCCCCGGCTCAATGATGTCTGTCCTTCCCCCGCATCTTTGAACTCCTCTCCATAGCCCGCATCCCGAATATAGGGAAAGCTGCGAAAAAGGCTATAGACGTCATAGCGATTCAGCAACTTACGGACCGCAGCCACGTAAGTCCTCAGCCATGAACATCCTTTGACTCGGCGGAGAAGCGTCGTTCGAACACCTTCTGGGGGGTCCTCTCCGGCTTTAATCAAGGAGGGGAGTGAAGGGCAAACCACGCCATCAAATATGTATACGGCAGACCTATTCTGGGGTTCGGTCCGTCACTGGGCAAAACAGTCCCCTTTCCCCGCTTCGTCGAGGGCGGCCTACAGAAAGCCTCCGTCAATGCACGAAGGCCTCTCTGAATACAGCACACCATGGTCGGAAGAAGTCCCAGAGAACGATCATGGACTAAACGAACAGCAGGCAGCAGGACAGTCGGATGAATGACGTCACCTGACGAAGATGGTACCACACACCTCTTCAACCAGACCGTCAAGAAACCAGCCAACAGTGCCTTCTGGGATATCGGCCGACGAGCCTGGTGATGAAAACTCCGAAGGATATCACCTTTCTCATAGGGGCCGTCGTCTTCTTCCACAATCAGATCCCCTTGAGAATGCTTTTGCATCCGGTTAAAGATGTCGTCGTCAGCGACTCCACAATGAGACGCTTCAGGAGTGTTTTCTGTATCGGGGAATAAATACTCTCCCTAGCTTTTCAAGCTGCATAAAGTTCCTTTACTGCTTCCATACATACTTGAGCAAATGTACAAATGGCACATTAACTCCCGGTAGGTCTCAAACAAGGCGGGTTCCTGCTTCTCCAGAAGAGTCAATTCCGCCTCGCACGGGAAGTATTCTTCATATGGGAAAGATCCCAAGGGCAGAGCAGAGACTTCCCACATCTCATGCAGAGCCATACTTAATTCGCCAACAAGGTGAAGAAGGTCCCTGTAGCCGGGCAGTATAACTCAAAGATGGCGTAGAAGTTCGCTACGCTTATCTGAATGCCATAGCAGGTCGCCCTGACGGCCTCATAAAGGTTCAGCCTCCCCAGATCCTCCTCAAAATGAGCAAGGGCATACAAGGTCAAGTCCTTCCCCATGCCTTCGGAGGGTCAATCCACCCTGGAATTCTGAAATCAGTAGCGGGATAGTTGCCACGAACCTTGAAGAATTGATTCCCAAAGGTCTGCGCCACCACAGGATTTTCTCCCACTGGGATGTCTCGCGATACATTCCCAGGGTGTAGACCCATTATGCAATGAGGAGGCCCCGCCCTTGTGTAGCCGGGTGAGGAAAGTATCAATTTCCCTACGTGGACGGATTCAGTACTCCGACTCACTTGCCACTGCATCTTCTGAGCCTTCGTCACGCATTGAAAGAAGGACAAGGGAAAATGTCGCTTGTTAGACGGAAGATAGAACTTCTCGCCATCTAATTGGAAAATCCACTCCCCCTCTCCGCCTAGCAGCTGGCGATCATGGTCTGGCATCGCATCTCCAAACATGAAGCCGAGCTTCCGATAGATTCGTCGATCAGAATCTTCGAGGGGAGCAATAGTTAAGATGCTCCTCATGGCGCGTTGATCCCCACCATAAATAAGTGTATCTCGAGCAGGAGAGCTCCGCTCACTGAAAAGCGAAGCCTGCCCTTGGAACTGTACGCTGACATTGCCGTCTAACCCCCTGGCTGTACCGAAGAGACTGTTCAAAGGACCAGGAGTGTAGTGTACTGCAAGAACAAAGAAAAACTATGATTAGTTCATCAGCCAAGCAAAGGCTTAAAGTAAGAAAGCAAAATCTGTTAAGGCATAAGCTAGCTCTCCGAGCGAAGCTGGCCTAACGATAGCTTCACCCCGAAGCTTAGCTTCGCAGCTGTAGTATAACTCCGCATCCCACACGAAGGCAGGATGCAGGAAAATATCCAAGTGTTAGCTTCGCTCTGGAAGCTTAGCTTCGAACAACAGAATGCGACAAAGCCCCAAGGGCTAACTTCGTCAGAAGGGCATTACGGTTCTTTTCCGTCAAATTTCAAAGGACAGCTTCGCATCCTGTCATTTAACAGGATGTGAACTGCCTAAGGGATAGCTTCGCTTGGAAGCTTAAAGAAGAACTCTTCAGTTCTTGGATTCCCGATCAAGGAATCAAGGAAAATTCAGGGAATCGGACTCCCTAGAATTACAAGATCATGATTGATCTCGTTCTGGATTCATTTAAAGATAGCCAGAAGTCAGCTTTAAAGGAGAGACGACAGTCTCTAATTAAAAGGGAAAGATCCCTACCGGCGATTGGTCGTTCGATAACCGGAGAAGGAGAAGGACCTTCCGCTGCAGAAGTTGTCACCTCTTTTCTCGCTCGTCTCTTGGGAGCCATTGAAGAACTGTGGAAGTTCTTGAACTCTTGAACGAAGAAGAAGAAAAAGAAGAAGAGTCAAATGCTCTGAAAAATTCAAAGAGAAGTGATCCTTTCTCTCTCAGCCCGATCGGGCTTTTATAGGCCGATGAGCGCCTGAAACGACACCTCGAAAAGAGTACAGGCTGTCGTTTTAAATTAATTTGAAACGGCGCCTAAAGCGCTTTCCCGAGAAGCACTGATTCAGCCCCGCTAAGGGCTAACTCCGCCATAAGTCAAGTGCTGGCTTAGCGCGACGTATCAATTACTTCGCCGCAAAGCCTACCTTAGTTCCGCTAAAGGCACAGTCCGAACTTCGCAGAAAATTTATGCTAGCTTTGCTGGAAGCTCGTCCCTGATTCAGAAAGGATTGTCCTTAACTTCGCATAGCTCCGCTGAGTCAATTCAAAATGAAGGCAAAGCAAAAATCAGATGAGCAGAAAATAAACTTTCATTAATTTAAAAGGAAGTGTACATTGATACTACATCAAGATTGTGTTTCATACAACAGAATCATTTGCTCAAAAGGCATACAAGTGGTCCTTTCTACTTTCAAGCCAAACCAACTGGACACGAAAGGGCTTCCTCCTGTACAAGACCGTAATCCTTCGCATAATGGCAGATGGTGCCACCAGGACAGATGGTGCCACCAGGAAGTTGAACCTTCCGTAATCAAAATTGGCGAAGGACCGATTGCCACAAGAAAGCTGGATCTTCTTTGATGAAAAAATTGGCAACGAAGGATCCGAGACCTTACAGGTGACTTCCGCTTTCCAGAAGTGGATCATCTCGGATAGGCGACTACCAGCCTCGCCTCGAAGTGGATCATCTCGGATAAGCGACTGCCAACCTCTTCTGGGAACACACATCAATTGCCCCAGTTTGTTCCTCCTGCTTAGGATTAAAGTTTCAACCGAAAAGCAAGAAGCAACTTCTTGGTCTCTTTCATCAAGTCGAAAGATTGGCGAACATAGCTCACTGCAATGCAAACTGAAACAAGTCAGAAGTCAGTCAAGGGAAGAGCTACAAAAATGCTAAGTCACATTCTTTGAGGCGAATCAGTTTATATCCGATTCAATTAAAGACTGATTTCAATTAAAGCAGAGGATAGCCTCACTTGCACGATGATGATGGGCTAGCTCAGCAAAAGTCAAGCCCTAGCCTCGCCTATATGGCTAAGCCAGACTGATCCTGAGGGACGCAGTCTTGACCCCACCTATATGGCAAGACTGGCTCAACTTTGAAGATACTAAGCCCCAAGTTTTGCCTGTGTGGCGAACTTAGCAAGCAGGCATGCTATGATCTTTCTTTGATCAAGTCAAAATGATAGCTTCGCTGGGAAGCTAGGCTGAAACCCTTCTCTGCAGGTCAGTCAATTGCAAAATGAAGAATATGGGAAATCAATCCCTGAGGCAGCTGTTAAAGCTAAATTAAGGGAGATAAACTCCCTAAAGTCACCATTCTATTGGTAAAAGTCTCTGGATGACCGAAACTTACCGGTCCTTGGCCGGGTAATGACCAGAGTGGGCATCCCCACTAGTTCAGAGATCTGAGTATCTCTCTCTAATAACCAAGAGAAGAGAAGAGCAGACCGCTTCTCTTCAGAGGACCTCGGTGTCCTATTTATAGGCCTCATGGCCTGAGCGCTACCGCTTCAAGCATGGAAACGCGAGCAGATTTAAGGCATTTATTAAGCCTTGAGAAAGGGAATATTCTCCCTCAGAAGCACACAAAGGAGGAATGATCTCCCTCGATTAATGCAAGAGGTTGTTATAACCTCGAAAAAAGAGCAATCCTTCTCGTAACTGGCCGAAAGTAGTTGGCCTTGGGAAAGAAACAGCATTCTGAAGCGAACTTATTCCGGGAGGCTCAGACGCGGAGCTACCCAGATGCGAAGCTACTCAGAGTCGCGAATCTACACGATTCTTCAACGAATCTATCCCAAAGCAGGATTGAAAGCGAAGCTGAACTCAACTACCATGACGACGTTCGTACTTCACATACCACCGATCAAAGCAATTCAAAGTATTTCGAAGTCTGAGCCATTGCAGACTTTCGAAAACTTTGAAGGGGACCTTGTTAACACTTAAAAAAGACAAGATTCTTATTGGTCCGAATGATGTCTAAACTTGTTGACATTTACAAAAGACAAGTGACAGATAAGCTGACGACCAGTTCTCACCCATCTCCGAGGGACAAATAAGCAAATTGGACTCTACTGATCCAGTGAAGCAGACAGTGAGCTCCGGATTGTCTCTAAACAGACCTCAGCAGGTCTAAGATGCTAGCATTTAGCATCACATGAGCCCAAAGGGACAGCCTCGCCTGAGAGGCTAAGATCATCTAAACTTCGCCTTGAAGCCATTCACAACTCCGTCAGGAAGCTAACTCATAGCTTCGCCTGAACTGCTCAAGTTAACTCCGCAGAGAGTTAGCTTCACTTGAAGCCACAAGCAACTGCGCAGAAGGATGTTTGGTAGCTTCGCCACGGATGTTATCTAGCTTCGCTGAAGAGCTTTCTTCTGATTTCGCCAGATGCGCCTTCCAGCTCCGCTGTGAGCTCGACGCGGCAGCTCCGCTGCGGGTCTGCTATGGTCAACCTTTGACCAATTAAATCTCCAGATGAGATCAAATCTAATCAGGATCAAGATTAAATCTAATCATGATCAAATCTGAGATTAAATTTGGCAGTTGATTGCCATAATCTCTTGACTCTCCTAAAACGAGTAAGAGGATCAAGGGAGATCTTCCAATTATATGGAAAGAATCAAAACAGATCAAGAGGATCAACCGACCTGCTACTTCTAGCTTCGCAGAAGCTGATCCTAGCCTCGCAGCAAGGCTACTTTTCAGATTTAAACAGATTTGGTTCAATCTGTTTCTATATTTTCAAGGGACAGTTATACCCTTGCTCTCCCTATAAATAGCCTACCAGGGGCACAAGGAGAGAGGCACGCACGAAGACCTCCCACACACGCAAAGACTTCTTCTGGACGACTTCACGGGAAGAGACGGCAGACTTCTCGAGAGAACGCACCGCGCGTACAAACAGAGATCTATTCTCTTGAATTCAGAGACTTTTAGAGAGCTGCTTCTCTAATCAGGGTGCTGATACCCTAATACCTCCCTTCTTCTCAAGGAATCTCCGGAACCAGGCGAGAAGGAATTCCTAAGTGAAGGCGGTTTTGAGAAGTAACGAGAGAGTTCTACCAACCTTCTGTTCTTCGATTCCCCGAACCATGCGAGAAGGGAATCTCATCGTTCGTATCGTCAAAGTAACAAAGTGGTCGCGCGCTGACCAGACTCCTATCAGCACACTTCTCCAGAATCTCCGAGGAGATCTACTTGTAATCTTTTGTGTTACTTGTAATTTTGCTCCTCGGCCTTTTTGTAAGTTTTCCCCTTTGCAAAATCAATGGAAAACAGGTGTACTCTCCACCGCAGTTTGAATGAAGTACTTTGATCTTTCTTCCCCTATTCTTCTCTATATTTCTTTTTCACTCCACAAATAACTCCAGGACTTCCTCTTTATGCTTCATGGTATATACTCAATATCACCTAGAGTAATCGCCTATAAAAGACACAAAGTAGCAGTTACCTTCAATAGATGCCATATTGGTAGGTCTCCAAACATCTCTGTGAGTCAAGAATTCTCTCGGTGCAATGAGTCGCATGTTGAATTTCACCTTGGTCTTCTTTTCGATGACACCATGCTCACAAAAATCCAACTTGCAGGTTTTGGCACCTTACAATAAACCTTACTTTGCTAAAGCTTGCAAAAACTTTTCACTTGTATGTTCGAGCCTCATGTGTCATAGCCGGATACAATCATCATCTAAATTGATAGAAGTCGCCACTTACCCTATAACCATACTACCCTTCAAGTAGTATAGGTTATTGCATTGGACATCCTTCAAAACAATCATCGAGCCTCTAGTCATCATGAGAACGCCATCTTTAACATATACCTCAAGACCCAATGCTTCCAAGGCACTAACAGAGATAAGATTTATTTTCAATTGAGGTACATACCTCACTTCCCTCAGTTCTTGCACTATCCCATCAAATATCTTGATAAGGACCATGCATATCCTTCCATGTTACACGGATGATCATCACCTATGATAACGGAACAACCATCTAACTTCTCAAAACTAGAAAATCAGTCCCTATTGGGACATACATAATAGGTAACCCCTGTATCTAACATCCACTTTGAATCACCTGAGTAATCAAGTGTAAGAGTAGTGATTAATAATGAGAATATTGATAAGTTTGAGTCCGATCCACCTGCCTGTGAAGTTCTAGCAGATTGTGTACTGATCACCTGTGTGAGATTTATCTCGGTCATTGACTTCTTCTTCTTCTCGTTGATCCTTGGACAATCAACCTTCTAGTGCCCTAACTCTTTGCAGAAAACATACTAGTTCTTCTTCAGATCTCTAAAACTAGGTCTGAACTTTAATCTACCACGATCATCTTTGCCCTTCCGACTAGAACTTTTGCCTTTTACCATGAATGCTTCTGCTAAGGTATTCTTGGGAAGCTCTTTGTCCTTCTTCTCAATTCATGATTAACAAGAGCAGAAGAAACTTCATTATAGCCAAGGAATTGTTTACCATTGATTATAGTGAGGATGAAGGTCTCGTAGTCCTCGTCATGAAGAGAACTTAACAGAATCGGTGCCTTGTCCTCCTCTTCGATCACCACATTCTTGTTAGCCAAATCCATAAGAAGCTTCGTATAGTCCTTCATGTGTTAAATGATTAAGATTTCTTTCTTCAATTGAAAGCGATAAAACCTCCTCTTCAGATGCAACTGATTTTCAATGCTCTTGGTCAGGTACTTGCTCTCAAAGATCTCTCGTATCTTCCTCACTAAATTCTTAATCATCACATGGTACTTGATATCTTGTGTTAAATAAGATCTTATGATGCCACACTCTTATTCATTTTGTCCCAGTCCTTTTCGGATGTCTCCTCTAGTTTTTTTTTTCAAACGTAGACTATCTTTGAGGTTTGATGTCATCAGTGCATCCATTAACTCAAATCTCCACATCTCAAAATTGTTTGTGCCATCGAACTTCATGACATTAATCTTTGTCGGATGGTGATTCACAAATTTCATCACAGATTGACTATCTCCAGCCATCTTCTCAGTAGATTCCTCAAAGCAATTCAGAAAATAATTAGTAAAAATAAATTTAAATAGGAAAGATCAGATCTTTATCTTCAAACGAAATTGTAGACAGTATCCAAAGTGATTTGCTCTACCAAACGAAACCCAAAAAGCTTTGATACTACTTGTTGGGAGAAACCCACCAGAGGATTGCCACACACCAAAAAATAGTCACCAATTAACAAGAACAAACAAAGAGGAAGAAAGTGAGAACACACAAATTTAACTAGGTTTGACAATTGCCTACGTTCTCAGGGCAGAAGGGGAGAGAGATTTTATTAATAAATAATTATATGACACAATAGTTGGGGACAATATACCCCTCTATATATAGCCAGAGAATCCTTGAAGAAAAGAAAATAAAAAGATCTGAAACTGGATCAGAAACGAAATCAAAATCAACTTAGGAAACTGCTAGATCACGCATCTCGGTCGACCGAGCTGTCGACCGGCTCCTGTTGCGGTCGACTGGGCGATCAACCGCTAGGCAAAATGCCCAAGTTCCATGTTATGTTAAATCTCAGTCGGTCGATCAAGCAGTCGACTGACAGTCTCTTTTCAATTTTGTCTTCCAAGTCAGTCGATTGACATCACCTTCTCTTTTGCTGTGTGAAGTCGTGCATGTCCGGTCGACTGGGCGATCGACCGGTCTCCTGTCTTCGGCTGCGTTTTGATCTTTTACCAAGTCTTGGACACACCGTTGACCTTCAAATTCTGTGCTATTTCCTTCAATTAATGAGTTAAAAAACCTCTGACATCAAGATTTTACACCCTCTCCCCACACATACCTCCAGATCATGTACTTTTTTTTAGAGTAAACGGTGAACCATCAACGTCCGCTGTGTTTCACGAATAAGATTTTAATGAAAACACCCTGGAAATACAAGAAGAAAAGAGAAAAGCCTCCCAATTTATAGAGCTTTGAGGTGCACACAGGTGTAGGAGGAAGAGCTATAGAGCTTCGAGGCACACTCCTGGTCATCTATTTAAGTCAATGTTTCATTACTAGCGGCAAAGCCCATGTTGCCCTAAAGAAGACATTTTAAAAATCATTGCGGATTCTTCTACTTTTCTTTAAACACCTTTATGTTCCTTTGCTTCCACAGACACTATATTGTGAATACAATAGATTTTCTTCTGAAATTTGATGTGTTGTGACCCAAGAAATACAAGAAATCTATTGCAGCATGGTCAAACAAATATTGACAAAATAAAGAGCAAAATAAGAACAAACAAATCTATGTGGTTCGGTATGAATGGTCTACCTCCATGGGCAAAGGAGGAAGAAATTTCACTATAATTTGAGGAGAACAAAATGTGAAGAACTCCAAAAACGCTAAACATAATACATCCAATACAAATTCTCTCAACACCTAAACTCTTGGGAAAAGAGGAAATATAAAAATGAGATATTACAAGGAAAGACTCAAACTATAAATTTTTCATAAGGTAATATTCAAGGGCTTTTTCATTAACTAAAACCCAGATAGATTCAGCCTCGGATTACTTCAACGGACCACGAACTCACTCGCATGATGATGCATAGGTATAAGAGTTCTAATCCAATTAGAATTCATATTTCCAAATTGCTATGCAACCAACACCTTGCATGAATCATGTATGATACTGACGATAACTCGTAAAAGGTGAAGATGTAAAGAGTTCATATGAACTCAGGCACATGAGGTCTCTCTTCTCATGCAAATAAAGGGAATGTGAACAAATTTGGATCATATCACATGCATGTCTTAACTAGTCCATTGCATGGAATAGATTGCAAGCAATTCTATCTCAATTGAATGAGAATCCGACTATAACATATATATGTGTGTTATCTGTAGAGAGGGGAAAAAAAATAGGTGATAGAGTTTTTTAAACTCTATTACAGGACTTCAGTCGACCGACATGCATAAGGCTTGGATTGGTCAACCGCTCGGTCGACCGAAATTGATAGAGAGGAGAGAAACCAGTTGGTCGGTCGACATGCATTTCCAGTAAGACCTGCAATGTTGCAGGACTTTGCGCGGTCAACCGCACACTTGGGTCGACCGGTTGCGACAGTCGGCTCATAGCTGAATCTGGACCCGACTTGGAACTGTTTTGAAGGTTTCTTCTCCTCCTTATAAATAGAATATGTAACCCATTTTTAGGGTAAGAGTTGATTTCTGGTAAGAGTTCTTGAAAGAACCAATTGTAATCCTCTTATATCTTTTATAAATCATCAATAGAACTCTCTCTTCTCCCCTGAGGACGTAGGCATCTTGCCGAACTTCGTAAATCTTGGTTTCCCTCTGCGTGTGTGTTTGTGAATCTAGAGTTGTGTTATTGGCATGCTCCAGCCCCAACATTATCCATCTAATTGGATCGATTGGGTTTGAACCACTTCACAATAAATCTCCACCTTGATTCAAATACGAAATAAAATAATCTTCACTTAACTTGCTCCACTTTCTCCAATTATGCCCCAATAAGCGTCTCAAATATGGTGATCAAACAAGTTCACACTCGGATTGAACTTGAGCAACCCACCACCTTTTGAATCCAAACTGGAATCGGAATAGAAATTTTGGTCTCACATCTGCATTGGCAACACTTAACTGAGATACACTGAGTGTCGAATAGGATATTATTTTAATATCTGAGGTACTCTTCACATTCGATGTCGTTGTCTCTTGGTGTGGACTCCGAACTGGATGATGAAGCTTATGAATCCTGATATATAGCATTTGAACTCTACAATACATACAACTTGCCAACAGATTTGGCCTTGAACTTGATATGACATGTTAATAAATCTAGATTGTTCACTGACTAACTACTTTTCATTGTGCGGAATTATCCGTCAAATGAATTCTACCTTGAACGGAGTATCTATGGAGAATAGTTTACTACCAAAACTGATATGACATGAACATCCACAATCGAGTATCCACTTATTCTTAATACTCAACGAGCCATTGGTAATGGATAAAACAATAACATCATCCTCCTAAAACACAGCGACGATAGCGACATAGACTATCTGATTTCTGTTTGTTTTCAACTTAGGACAATTAGGCTTAATGTGTCTATTATTCTACAGTTGTTGAAGACTAAATTTTTATGCTGCAAATTTGTACCAAAAGTCGAATTCTTGAACTTCTCCATAGCGAACAAAACTTGGCTTGATTGGCTATCGTTGAACCCACCTATCAATTCTTTGCAATCTTTTCTTATTAAGCAGATCATTAACTTTTTTTTTGACACTAATTGACTTTTTGTCTCCATAAATTTGCTAGGATTTTGCCTTGTCTTTCAAGAGGAGATGATGGTCTAAGAAAATTCAATTGAGTTGGAGAAGACGATGGCTTGAAGTAGAAGAAGCAAATCAAGGTGAAGTAGTTTCCTTTTCTGATAATTACGAGTTTTCTTTTCAAGAGGAGTGTGAATATGATTCAATTTCTATTCAATGAAGATTTATTTCTAAAAATTAAAAGGTCTAGAATCATTTTAGATCAAGGAGATCAACTCCTAATAGGATTGATCAAGATTCTTCAAGCATCCAATGGCCAAGATCATCTCATAGTCCAAATAGGATTTGTATTGTAAAATTCTATAAATAAAGGTTGTAACCCAACATTGTTAACTGAAGCATAAAAGGAGAAGAAATTTATGGTGAACAACAATGTAAGGCCCTAAAAAGACAAGAAGGCCCTAAAAAGTCAAGAAAGAGAGGAAAAGGTGAAGGTGCATAGAGAGAATGTATACTCTTGTAGTCGAGATGTAGATTCGAGGGGAAGGTGAATACTCATGTATCATCAAGAGGAAGGCTAGATCTCTTTGTATCAAGTTTATTAATAAAGTTCTCTCAAGTTCTCTCCCGTGAACGTAGGTCAAGTTTGGACCGAACCACGTTAACTTGTGTGTTTTCTTTTTTATTTTTAATATTCATCTCGTGTGCTCGAGGTAATCGATCCATGGCGTGCTTGAGATCGTCGATGGGGATCTCATATCTCCCAACTATTGATATCATAGTAAGTATAATATCTCGGGTTATGCACGCAATAATTGGTATCGAGCATATCAATTTCGTCACAACAAATGGTATCAGAGCTGATAATGCTTGTTCAAGACTCGAGTGCTCTAAATGAAGAAAAGATGTCAAGTCGATGGAGTTCGGCGGAGGCATTAAGATGAAAAAGACAACAAGAAAGTTTAGATTTATTTTAAGGTAAAGATTAATGACTTTTGGAGTATATTGATCAAGGTGGAGTCATTAAGGCTCAATGATGCTCAAATCTGAACACGATAGACGCGGAGGTGATGATTGGATCATCGCCAATGGCGGACGGCAAGACGAGCTCGACGAGCTCATGGAGGCATCACACAAGGCATCTCATGGAGGCTCGTTATGGCAGCAAGTCCAAGAAAAAAAGCGGAGGGTGATGAAAACGATCAACAAACGAGATAGATCGGAAGGTAGATCGTGCAATCATAGTCAAATTCAGGCGATCAAGGTGTCAAATCCTATATTTTTTTTTTCAATGTTCTGAATGCAATAGTGGGTGTAGATCGAGGAAATTTCAATATCTGATACAGAATCTTTATAGATCGGTTAAAAGAATCGACGGACATCACTGTCAAAGTTACGACAGCTAGTCATGACACGGTGAGATGCAGGTATTAGTGGATCTATCAGGTTTGAAGGTCATCAATAGTAGGGCAATGATCTGAAAAATATTAATGCAGTGGTAGATGGTATCCCTGATTGATGAAAATTAAGACCATAACAGTGTATGGCAGGAAGGCCCGTAAGACCATGGCAGTTATGTGAAGACGGTAAGTCTCAAGGTTAAAATGTCAATGAAAGGTAGACCATCACTAAGTAATCGGTGGAAGATCATGATATGACAAGCCCTTGACAATATTCGTGTAAAGTCTGTAAGACCATGGCAGAATAAGAGGCGGATTCCTCAACACCGGCCCCCATGGCCGAAAAGGCATCACAAAGCAAAATTTGCTGGTGGCAGCAGTGTTGCAATGCAAGCTATGAAAAGAAACTAGGTCAAAGAGTTTTGATGAAAAGCTTGAAGGGAGCTCACTTCGAGGTAGAGCTTCAAGGAAAATTGCAACGGGTCTAAATGTTGCAGGATGACTAAAAAAAGGGTGCATTCGGGTAAGACCCGAGATGGCCCAAGGCATGGCGGTAAACAACCAAGGGTGCCAGGGAGAGAGGGCAAGAGTGTTAAAGGCTTCACGATATGGTTACAATCAAGGAAAGAATTAAGGTAGTAATCTAAAATCTCAAGTTATTATGCTAAAGGCTTGAAAAGTAAGTCAAAGTGGAGATTGTTATGGATTTGCCTTATTTTTCAAGAGGAGATGATGGTCCAAGAAAATTCAATTGAGTTGGAGAAGACGATGGCTTGAAGCAGAAGAAGCAAATCAAGGTGAAGCAATTTCCTTTTCAAGTGATTGCGAGTTTCCTTTTCAGGAGGAGTATGAATATGATTCAATTCCTATTCAATGAAAATGTGTTTCTAAAGATTAAAAGGTTTAGAATCCTTCTAAATCAAAGAGATTAACTCCAAGTAGGATTGATCAAGTTTCTTCAAGCATCCAATGGCCAAGATCATCTCATAATCTAAATAGAATTATATTATAAAATCTTATAAATAAAGATTGTAACCCAACATTGTAAACTGGAGCAGAAGAGGAGAAGAAAGTTGTGGTGAATAACAATGTAAGGCCCTAAAAAGTCAAAAAGGTCCTAAAAAGCCAAGAAAGAGAGGAGTAAGGTGAAGATGCATAGAGAGAAGATATAATCTTATAATTTAGGCGTAAATTCAATGGGAAGGTGAATACTCTTGTGTCATCAAGAGAAAGGTTAGATCTCTTTGTATCAAGTTTATTAATAAAGCTCTCTCAAATTCTCTCCCCGTGGACGTAGGTCAAGTTTGGGCTGAATCACGTTAAATTGTGTGTTTTTCTTCTTATATCATTTAATATTCATCTTGTGCGCTTGAGGTAATCGATCTCATGGCGTGCTTGAGGTCGTCGGTGGGGATCTCGTATCTCCCAACTATTAGTATCATAGTAAGTATGGTATCGCAGGTTATGCACGTAATAATTAGTATCGAGCATATCAATTTCGTTACGGGCCTGTTTGGTTAAGGGTGGAAGTGAGGAAGTAAGGAAGTGAGGAAGTGGTATTAGTTCCCTTTGGAACTTGGGAATTGGTTAGCTAGTTTTCCGGTGTTTGAATGTTGTTGGGAAGTGTGGTTTGAAAAATGTTATGTCTTTTCCGGTGTTTGGATGGTAATGGAAAGTTGAAGTGGAAAAGTTGACCACAAAGTTGACCGCAAAATAATATTAAAATAAAAATTAATTAAGAAAAAAATGGATTGTAATTAGAATGCAAGTCAGATTTACATGACCAAAAAATTAACTGCTTTATGCTACAACTTATTATAAATGAGATTTACATGACCACAAAATTAACTGTAGCACTCTGGAAGTGAGGAAATGGTTGTGTAAAAGAGAGAAGAAAAAAGGAAAAGGGGTTTTCTTATTTTCCTTTTCGGTGTTTGGATAGATAGGGAAGTGAGCAATTATACTTCCCCATTTCCTTACTTCCGCCCACTTCCTTGCAACCAAACACACCCTACAACAAAATTATGGTCTCTCTGAAACTCTTATGAGAAGAAGATAATCAGTAGAGCAACAAAAGATCTTGATCTTCATCATCAATCTTAACTTCTAACTTATCTAACTCATTAATCAAAGAATAAAATTTAGCAATATGAGAATTAATGGGTGTACCTTCTTGCAAGCAGAGAAAAAAGAGACCTGGCTTCAAAATCAAGTGTTTTCACCAATGATGTTATGAGGTAATGATCCTGAAGTTTAATCCATAATGAAGTAGCTGTCCTCTCAAAAGAAAAATCATCCAAAACTTTATCTGGTAGACACAACTGAATTGCAGTTAGGGCTATAGCTCCTCCCAGTCTTCATTTTCCATGTTGGTTGGTTTCTTCTCGTTCATAAAAGTGGCTTTGTTAATTCTTATTGAGTCAATATAGCGTTCATCCTGGTTTGCCTACGGCTAATATTAATGACCCTACTGAACTTTTCAATATTGAATTTGATTGAAGACATATTGGCGCCTTGATTGATCAACCCAAAAGCTCTAGTACCAGTTTGTTTCGTAAAGTGCCTAGGAAATCAAGGAAATTGATCGCGACATTGTCAAACAAATGTTTGAGAAAACTAAGGAGCAAAAGAAGAACACAGTTTAGGTGGTTTGGCACGAACGGTCTACGTCCACGGGCGAAGGAGGAGGAAAATCCATTATAATTTAATGAGTATAAGATGTGGATAACACTAAAACCCTATCTATCAATACATTTAATACAAACTCTCTCAAACACTAAACTCTCACGAACAGAGGAAATACAAAAGCAAGAGAACACAAAGAGAGACTCAATTTAGAAATTGCTTCATAAGGCTATATCTGTAGATTTCTCTTGGGCTAAAACTCATATTCCTTCACGTGGACCACAAACTCACTTGCATGTAACATACATGGTATAAGAGTTCTACCCCCACTAGAATTCATATTTCCAAATTGCTTACGCAACCAACAACCTGCATGAATCATGTACAGTACTCACAACAACTTGTAAAAGATGAAGAGACCAAATTGAACTCATGCACGTGAGGTCTCTCTTCTCATGCAAATAAAAGTAATACGAAACCTAACACGATCATATCACATGCATGCCTTAATTATTCTATGGGATTGAACAGATTGCAGGCAACCTATCTCAGCTGAATGAGAATCGGACTAGAACACACGTACATGTGTGTTGTCATCTAACTGGATCTGATCGGGTTCGAATCAATTTACAGTAGTAATGATACCAACTCTTCTTAAACTCTTAACATACAATAAACTCCTCCCATTTTTTTCAATGTGCTCATCTTCATTTGGGATTATGGATCCCCCTTTCTTTCCATCCAAATCTACTTAGGTTCGCATAATTTGACAATAAGTTATTTCACATTATTTACTTCACACCTTGAACGATTTGGAACACAACACAACTGATAAATAATGGCACATTAAACTACCACTATTTCACTATCAAACCGTCAATAATGGATCTATCGGCTCATGATGCATGTGCTGCTGTTGTTGTTGTCGTCAATAATTCAATTACACTATTTTGCTTTACTATTGACATATCCTCGATATACTAACGTCGTTGGTGTTTGTAGGTATACGGACAGTTTTAATGCCAGTATGTATACTTGTGGCTGCATTAAAACTACCGACATGCATATGTACAGGTGCATTAAAAAAACTACAAGCATTCATGCGTATATAGTGACATGTCTTTTTCCATTTAATTTGATAGAAAAATGGCTTGTGTATTTAGCCAAAAAAAAATGTGTTTAGCAGCATTCACATATACTAATAAAGAATAGTAAATTGGACTTTATATTAATAAGCATTTACTTACAATTTTAACAACATTTTAGAAATAAATTGTACAAAATTTTTTGTTCATACAGCTAAACATAAAATTCAAATATTAACCTTTAAACAAGTTCAAGAACTTAATAACACATCCAAACATCTAAAATCTTAAACTAGTCCACAATAACACATATGATAACAAGACATAGAGCACGTCCAAATATCTAAGTTTTAAACCGGTCCACAATAGAATATTACAATAACATGATAGAATTTACATCAAATCCTAAGAAGTTTCAAATAAGAAATTATTTCATAAATTAACCAACTGAAATTGAAAAGAAAACTATAATTCATAACCCAAATGTTAGCAAGACATAGAATTTACATCACATCCTAAGAAGTTTCAAATAAGAAATTGTTTCATATACCAGCCGAAACTATAAGAAACCCTAGAATTTATAACCCAAATGTCTAAGTTAAACCTGTTGGGAAACAATCTGTATACTCTAATACTAATTGTTGTGATTTCAAGGGAGTACGCCGCCACGACCGGATCGACTGGGGCAGCGCAGCGGAAACAAACCACAGAATCTATTAAGGCAACTTGAAGAAGAGAAGAAGAAGATATTTCAAAGTAGATAGAAAGCCACACACAACATAATGTGGTTCCCCGATCAAATAGATCGTGTGTACGTCCACAGAATAAGGGGAAGAAACTTTATTAAAACTTAGGGGTACAAAAGTTACAAGCTCTTGATGGCCGCCAAGAACAGCAAACTCTTGTGGTTAAGCTTCTCTCTCGAATTTCTCACTTAGATGAATTACACCTTTAGAAATTATAAATTCATGGGATTTGTAACGCCCAGATCCCGTAGGTACCGAGACGTTATGGCGACGTACATATGCATGGCGGAGATACCCTCACGTACGTACGCTAAGCCTTAGTACATGAAATAACCTCCATATATACAAGGGTTCCAGTATTAAATAAGTACAAGAATACCTACAAAAAGAGGTTAGTGATCATAACAGATATGAAAATAGGGATAAATAAGATAACAGAAACAAATCACAAAGATACTTATGATTGGTCTCTGATTGCTCAAAACAGAGTGCAGAGAATATGAAAAGTGTATGTATTTGGTTTTAACTCTGAATTTTACAATTTAACCGCTATAGCAAGAGCTAAACGGGTCGAACCTCAAGGAGAGATGCGATGGAAGCTTTCGGTAATATTGTCTTCTTTTTATCTTCTCTGTTTAAAGAATGTGCAAAAGAGGGGATGGATTGTATGTGGATAAAGAAACAAATTAAAAGAAAGGTTCACAGCTTACTAATAATCAACCATCATACATGCTAATGCTAGATAGATAATTACTTCACTAAACATGATATTCTACCTCAAAATCAAGTAAGATACATAGGAGGAAAACTAGGATATGGGTTGAAATAGCACTAACCAAGATGTAACATTACAATATCAAGATTGTCAGTCAAGTATAAAGTAAGAAAGATCATTAGAAAGTACAAGCAAATCTTTAACCCTAACACTTATTAAGTTGAACATTAAAATATCAAGATATTTATCAAGTATAGATTAAGAAGAACAATAAAAAAGTGTTTAAACTAGTTGCTTATCCTAACGAGTCTTCAAGAATAAAGATTGGAGTTGGCATGTATATGATCTAATCTGGTTATCTACTAGACATTAGATGTGATGGTGGTGACGTCTTAGCAAGTCATGAGAAAAATCTAGCTACTCATAAAAGAAAGTAAGAAATAAAAAATAAGAAAAAGCAAAAATAAAGTAAATAACAAAAGAGATATGAAAAGAAAGAAAGCGCCTTGTATTGATCTGTCACCTCAAATTACAATGGCTTCTCCTTCTCACAAATAGAACTAAAATACAAAAGAAATTTGGAGAAGTGACTAAAAGAAAAATCCTAAGCTATGATCTTTGATGTGGAGATGCCTCATAATGAGAGATTTCAGCTCTTTAAATAGGCCTCAAATCTAATCACAATAGGATACAAATTAGAAGGTTTCATAATTCAATAAGGAATTCAGTCCTGCAGCAAGTTGACGTGTTGTTTACTAAATATGACTCATCAGACGGCTGAATTTGACAGAGTGATAAACAGAAGAATTATAGTCCTTCATGTTTCCTTCTGTAGCATCTTGAATCATCGGATGTGAATATCTGTAGCAAAAGTTATGATCGGAATACTAAAACGTGTACAGTCTGAAACCGAGTCTGAATTGATTTTGAACTCCATTTAATTTGAATTATCCTCCTTTTTCCTTTTAGGATTAGCTTTATCCCCTTCATCTTCTAGGACTTTATCTTCTGAATTTGAACTTGAATAGGAGATGAAGATTAATCCTTTCCTCCTTTAGATTCAATTTAAAATCCAACTTTAGATAGGATTAGGGATAAAATAACAAAAGAAATTTGGAGAAGAGACTAAAAGAAAAATCCTAAGCTATGATCTCTGATGTGGAGATGCCTCATAATGATAGATTTCAGCTCTTTAAATAGGCCTCAAATCTAATCACAATAGGATACAAATTAGAAGGTTTCATAATTCAATAAGGAATTCAGTCCTGCAGCAAGTCGGCGTGTTGTTTACTGAATATGACTCATCAGACGGCTGAATTTGACAGAGTGATAAACAGAAGAATTATAGTCCTTCACGTTTTCTTTCTGTAGCATCTTGAATCATCGGATGTGAATATCTGTAGCAAAAGTTATGATCGGAATATTAAAACGTGTACAGTCTGAATCCGAGTCTGAATTGATTTTGAACTCCATTTAATTTGAATTATCCTCCTTTTCCTTTTAGGATTAGCTTTATCCCCTTCATCTTCTAGGACTTTATCTTCTGAATTTGAACTTGAATAGGAGATGAAGATTAATCCTTTCCTCCTTTAGATTCAATTTAAAATCCAACTTTAGATAGGATTAGGGATAAAATGAAGCTTCTTGTATCTTTATCCTCTGATTTAAGTAACTACACACCATAATCAAAAAAGGGGTTAATAGCATTAATTAATAAAGGAATGATCAAGGATATATGTGTAAAAGTGATGATAAAAATGCAATTTTGGAGTACAATCACACCCCCACACTTATCTTTTGATCGTCCTCGAGCAAAACTAAATGTTAGAAACTAATTTAATCTAACCTAACCCACTTTCGTAGGAATCACGATTGCACTTAGCACGTACAACAAGCCGTTAAACCTCTAAGTTACCCTAGAGGACGAGTGTTGTCTCGTGAGGGTTTTCAGCGGATTACACCCACAAAATCCATAAAAGGAAAGAAAAATAAAATGTTAGTATTTTTGAAATACCATTTTAAAAGAGAGAAAATATTTGAAGTATCTTTGAGGAAATCAAGTAATCCATAAGTCTTAGGATCATCAAATTATTCATTCTTATACTTAGTCTCGATATAAATATTTATCATCAATTTAGGTTAGGATTAAAATTGAAACTCACTTAGTCTTTTATTTTACCCTAAGTCATAAGCACCTTTGTGAATGCGAATTTTTTTTTTACTTAGAATTCTTAAAATTCAACTCTTATACCTTGTATATTAATATATATAATTTTTTTTTTGCAGAAGTTCGAAGTATTACCACTTCGTTGCCCTTTAAGCACTTCTTTTGTTTTCTTTTCTTTTTTTTTAAATATGTATAACTCATCTAATTTTCTTTTGTGTAAGTAATAAGGCTTCTTGAGGCCCTAATACCAAACTAATTGATTATTAGATGTGTTAATACATATAATATATTTATATATTTTTTTCAAACTTATCTAATTACGTTTCACGTAAGTACCAAGGCTTTCTTAGGCCAAAGTACCTAGCTAATCAATAATTAGATTTGTTTATTTTATATATATATATTTTTCTAAGATACAAGAGTCTTTGTTTTGAATCCCAAGTGTGTAAGTGTATAAAGCATGCATATTTCATCAAGGTAAAGATATCAAGACTAAATTACTTTTCAATTTTCCTTCTAAAACTAAAAATCAAACAAATAATTTTTATTTTGACAAGTGTTAAGAAATCCTAATTATGATTTTCCTATTCCTTAAAATTAACTTAATTACTTACAAAAATAAATCAAAATATTATTTTCTTTTTCAAAAAATTTTTAAAATTTTTTTTTTTTGTTAATATCTACCTATGTTAGTATGTTAGTAAACCCTCCCCCACACCTATCTCATGCATTATCCTCAATGTATGAATGAATGCATGAAAAAGAAGAAAGGGAAGGCAAAATGTGACCTCAAGGTGGTGGTTCCGGTGGTGGCCGGATTGGGCAAGCATTGCTACCCAATCTAAATATTGTGGATCATCAAGAAACTCACCTTTTGTTACCTCTTTCTCAGGGTCATCATTGTTTACACCTTGGTCCAACAATAGAATTTGACTTGATGAAGGAATTGATTTGGGCTTAAAAATGATAGGATTGGGAACTAATACCGGCTCAGGAAAATTAAATTTAGCTTCGAGAGTCGGGTTTGGTTCAAAAGTGGTCTCCAAATCAAAGAATTTAAGCTCATATTTATGATCCATTAAACGAACGTGACTATTCAAAATAGGTGATCCAATTTCATAATATTCAGGTACTGGAATTAATGTTGGCTCGGAAATTGGCTCTAACTTGGGTAAAGACACTGGAGTCAACATAGATTCAAAGTTTGAAATTAAATCACAGAGTTGAGGATCGGGTTCGTATTCACAATCAAGTTCAATCTCATTAAAGTTAAAACTTACCAATTTGTTCAAGGGTTGGGATTGATCAAGTTCACGTTGGTGCGATGAAATTGAATCTTGATCAAGGTTTTCAAGACACCATGATTCGTTGGTCTCGTCAATAGGGCTGGGTGAATCAGAGATGGTCAAAAAGGTGTTAGGTAGAGTTTCCTCAGTCCTAACATTTTCAATATTTTCCAAATGATCCAGTTGTGCTTCTAACCTATCGAGATAATGGATGTAATTATTTTGGTTTTGAATCATGTATGAATTTAGGGTTTGAGACCTTTGAATGGATCGTGAGTCTTCCAAAATATGAATTCGTCGCTCGAAATCTTCTAAGATTTTTATCTTCTTTTCCCAATCAGATTGTTCTTCTATAGGTTTGGAAAAAGGCGTATATGAAGATGGTTGTTGGAAAGGTGATTTTGACCTATCAAATGAATTGTAACCAAATGAATTTAGATAAGCCATGGGGAATATTTTTTTATAATTTTCACACAAACAGAGAAGAATTTAGCTAGAAAACAATGTATACCGTTCCCTCCCCGGCAACGGTGCCAAATTTAATTGCTCAAAACAGAGTACAGAGAATGAAAAGTGTATGCGATTGATTTTAACTCTGAATTTTACAATTTAACCGCTATAGCAAGAGCTAAACGGGTCGAACCTCAGGGAGAGATGCGATGGAAGTGAAAACACCTAGAGGGGGATGAATAGATGTAAGTGCTAATCTAGAAACTAAATGCGCTAAGTGCGGAAGCTTAAAAACTAATTTGCAATCACACTTAATACAACACACAAGTGTAGCCGAATTCCCCGTGAAGGGCTCTGGACTAACTCCTCTTGATTCCCCTAGATGTGGGTTGAGGTGATATATGAAGCTCTTGTGGTTAAGTACAAGTGAGGCACACAAACACACAAGCATATAATAGATATGACAATATGAATCAATGCTCAAACACAAGCAAATAGATATGATGCTATGAATGATGCTATGCACAATATAAAGAGAGAGAGGGTTAAGAGGCAATGGATCAAACGCAAACACAAAGATATGTTTCGAGGTTCGAGCCCCTAGCTCTACGTTCCCGCCTTCACCGAGAAGGATTTCTAATCCACTAAAGGAGTACCGAACTCCTCTCTCAACCTTACAATGCCACCGAGGCAATACAAACACAATCCACCTCTACCGAAGAGGGATAAGGCCCGTAGCCAATACAATCACAATCACCTCTACTGAAGAGGGATCCAAACACCACTCCGATCAACCTCAACCAAAGAGGGATACACAAATAAAGGAGGGTTTACAACTAGTGGTTTCTTTCAACCACAAACAATCTCTCTTTTTCCACAAAACAAGATCCTAATAGAATAGGATAGAAGATAGCTCAAGTGTGGAAAAACAAAGTGTTTTGATCAAAGAAAATCTCTTGGGAAAATACCAAATTGATATAGAAATTAAGAACAAGAAACTAATTCCCAAAAACCTATTTTCTTTGAAAATGACAAAACACTTTAAAACAAATAAGATGGATCTTGTGGCACTTAAAACTCTTTTGAAAACTTGTAAAAACACTTCAGAAAAGTAGGAATTTTTGCTCTTAAAAATCTTAGCCAAAATCCCAAAGAATTGAGCTTTATATAGGCCAAACAGAAAACTAGCCGTTAGGCTGATCTGGCAGCCTGACAGGCTTGCGGTCGACCGGTCGGCCGACCGCCAACGGTCAGAAATATGACCGTTGGGCAATCCGGTCGACCGCACGGCCGACCGCCCAGATACAGAGAGCAGACTTCTGTGCTCCGGTCGACCGCCCAGATACAGAGAGCAAGGCTCTCTGATCCGACCGGCCGACCGGCCGACCGGCCCACTGTGCCAGCAGACGTGCACAGGTCTGTGCACGTCAGTCGACCTTCCGGTCGACCGGAATGGCCTGTCAGCATAGTTCTGGGTCTGAAACACATATTAAAAATATTTCTAAAAATCTTTTAAGTCTTGTAAAAATACCCAAAATAGTTTTATCATTTTGCATTGATATATAAACTTGTGATAAACATTTTAACTCAAATATCAAGCATATGAAACTATTTTTGTGTTTTAACATTTTTACCAAAAACCAAAACTAGTATTTTATCAAACATTGATTTTTCAATACATGAATAGAAAGTCAAAATAAGTTTGTTTAAAAGTTAAGCATGCATGTATAGAATGAATCTACTATACATAAACCAATTAAACTTGTTTGATCAATCTATTCATGAAAATAAATATCGATTAAACTAAAAACCATAAAACGTGTGTGTTGTGCACTTGAGCATATCAACTATACTAAGCTTTACAACTGGATCTAAAACACACTAAACCCTATGATACCTAAGTCTTATTGACGATCTTCATCTTCTAATCGACTCGGTCCAAAACGTGATCCACCGAGTGCAAAGGTATGATCTTGATGCTCGGGCACTGGAATCATCATGTGAAAGCTTCCAAACTCCTTTGTTGAAGCTAATCACCAACTAATATCTGTTGGCCCAGAGGCCCATCACTCTAGTTTTGATGATGATCAACTCATGAAGTTATAGTACTAATGATCTTGTGTTTAATTAGTGTCAGGTTTACGATCAAGATCTTAGTAGGTGTGGAGCTTCAACAAAGGATTTAAAGTCAAGTTTTGGAGCTAGCACCGATTGATTCACGAGCCTATGCATCAAGACCACATTAAAAGTTGAGCTCGTTGGATCGTGTTTGGACCAAGTCAAGAAGATGAGAAGACTTCAAGGGAAGACTTCAAGATCAAGACTTGTGTCTAGGTATAAGATTTTATTTTGAGATAAAATGTAAAGGATAGAATAGTTGGTGGATTGCTCAAGTATATATCACACACACACTCTCTTGATTTAGTTGTCTTTTCGTAAAAGAATTTTCAGATTTAGAAAAGACTTTCATTTTGGAAAAATACTTTTTGGTTTTGGAATTTCTTATATGCATGTCTTTTATCCAAAATCATATTTAGAGCTTAATGCCAAAACATAGATATATCATCTTAATTGTGTAGTGGATCATATCCATACACACTATGCTTTAATGAATTCAAAATATCTTATTTTTGTATCATGAAGAAGTTTAGAAAACAAGTTTTAGAAAAATACTAATTTTCAATTGAGCCAATATTTCCAACTTACAAAAATAGTTCAAATCTTTTATAACATGCCTTGATTTTGTGCAAGCATGTTTGTTTATCAAAGTATATTGGTAGAACTATTTTTGTAGATTTTTATGTATTTTATGGGATTTTTATGTGAGCCAAAAGACCAAGTTTTAATCCCAGATTTTCTGTTCCAGGCTTCAGCCAAGTCGACTAGTCGACCTACCAAGTCGACTAGGGCTGAAGTCGGTCGACCGTCTCGGTCGACCGACGTGCACGCCTTGACCTAGCAGATGGCCGGTCGACCGACTCAGTCGACCGGAACTAAGAGCAGTGCTCTCTGTTCTTTTCGGTCGACCGAGCGGTCGACCGGAGGCTCCAACAGTCAGATTTTTGACCGTTAGCGGTCGACCGGCCGGTCGACCGTTAGGCCTGACAGACCTCCAACGGCTAGTTTTTCTAGCCCTATAAATTTGGGGGTTTGGGCATTATTTTTCACCAAGATTTCTAGTGGACTTTGAGCCAGTTTTTCCCACTCCATTAAAAGAGTTTTCTCCACTAAATTGAGAGCTAATACTTCCAATCAAAAGGGAAGATTTTATCAAGAGTGTTTAAAGTGATTCTTTGAGTTTTCCTCCACCATTCTCTTCCTTGTTTTTCTCACACAAACACTTGAGCATCCATTGATTATTCATTCTATAGGAGTGTTGTAGTGAGAGTGCTTTTAGGTGATCAAAGTGTTGTGATCACCAAAGATCTTTTCTTTGTTCCTTGAGGAGGCGGACAAGTGTGTTCGCGGTGGTTTAGAGTTCGTGTGTGAACTCTTGGTTTGAGGTGCGGCCTCGGCAAGCCAGTGAGCTTGCGTGTGTACGGGACTAGGGAGTCCGAGGGATTGTAGGTGTTGCGGCACCAAGGAGAGATCCATTGGGATCGTGCATAGTGGAAATCCTTCGTGTGTCGAAGGCGGGGATGTAGAGCAAGTGTGCTCGAACCTCGAAACAAATTCCTTGTGTTTGCGATTGCTCTCTCTCTCTCTCTCTTTTATATCTTGCATGCTATTACTTGTCTTATTTTTACATGCTAGATATTCATTGTGCTTAATTGATATACTTGCTTGGGATTGTTTGCTAACACTTGTATTCAACCAAGAGAGCCAACGCGGCACCTCAACCCATATCCAGGGGAATCTTGAGGAGTTAGTCCAGAGCCCTTCACGGGAAATTCGGCTACACTCTTGAGTTATACATAGTGTTTAGTGTAAAAGTTTTATTTGGTCATAATTGTTTTAGCTTCCGCATTATTTGGCATCAAGTGACCTTTAGATTAGCCATCACCTATTCACCCCCCTCTAGGTGAACTTACAATTGGTATCAGAGCCAAGTGCTCTGAATTTGGGTCTTGCAACCTAGAGTTAAAGATCCTCATTTTAGGCTAATCACAATATTTGTACACACACCATGGATTTCATGTCACCACCCACTTTGACATTCTTAACATCCAAATTTGGAAGGTTAAGATGTCTTTGTACCTCAAGGCCCTAGGCATCCATGTTTATCTTGCCATCACTAAAAATGATTATTGTTTAAATGGTAAGAATTTTGAGGCAAATGCAAAAGCCCTACATGCTTTAAAGTCAACCCTAAATGATGATTATTTATCTAGGGTTTCTAACACTGATTCGACTTTTGTAGCTTGGAACATCATCACCTCCCTTGGCGAAAAGGATCTATATTATGCCGGGAGCGATTCGGACGTTGGAAGCAACACCTCCAACTTGTGCTATATGGTCCAAGGGGATAACCCCCTTGAGGTAACTACCGAATCCGAGGTAGATGAAGATAATAACATGTCATATGATGAGCTTAGCACCTTTTGTCAACTATTGCTTGAAAAATATGACATGCTTAAGAAAGATAATAAAAATTTGAAAAAGAAATTTGATTGCATGCATATAGAACAAGATTCATTTAGAAACAAGATTGCATGCTTAGAAAAAGAAAAGGAAGATTTGAAAAATGAGAATGTTTCCTTATTTTCAAAATTGAATGATTTGTATGAAGGAAACAATACTTTGAAAAATAAATTAATTTGGTGGAAAAACAAAAAGAAGTTGTTTTTCAAGAAAATAAGTCTTTAAAAAGAAAGATTTGTGAAAAAGAAAAGAATTTGTTTCGAAAAAGAAAAAGAAAAATGATTTTATATCTCATCATGCTTTACATGCCACCACTAATGAGATTAATGATTTGAAAAATAAAGTAGATTGTTTGAGTTCAACTTTGAACTCTTGTGCATTTAACCATATTAGATTGGAGTCCTTGTTTTCAAAGAAACAAACTCCACACATTCATGCACATCATCATGCTTATATTGCATATCATGATCACACTCACACACATAAGCATTCTAAGGTGTACATATGTACACATTGTGGCCGCAAAGGCCATTTAGCAAAATTTTGTTATGACAAGTTGCATCATTTTAATTTTGCTAATAATAAAAATTTTGGGTTCCTTACAAGACTAATCCCAAAGGACCCAAGAAAATATGGGTACCAAAATCCCCACCTTGTGTATTTGATGTAGGTGAGGGCTCTCACAAAACGTGAGAGATTTGGTGCCTTGATGGTGGGTGCACTTGAACTAAAAGGACACATATTTGGAGCACCGCTATCAAGGAGGTTTTGGTGGGAAAGACGACCATGCTTGGAGCTTTGGAGTTGGTAACAATCTCTAAACTCCTTCTTTTTTATGTACATGCTTTTTACTTATATCATATTCATAACATGTTCATGTTTTGTGTTCTTATGTGCTTCATGTGGTAAAAACATGCTTAGATGTAGTTTTTATCAAAACTTGTATTATTCATGTACAAATAGTGAGTTACATTTGATTTATATATATTTGCACTTCATACTCATTTGTACCCACTATATGCACTTGTATAGACTTGCTTTGATGATTCTCTCATTTATACATGCTTTGCCAATTTTTATGCTTTACTTCATGTATATGTATTTTTAATTCAAATCTAATAAATATACATGTTACCCGTGAGTCTCTTGCCTTCATGCAAATACATTTGATAGACTCTTTTATGTTTGGGATATGTATGTGTATTGTTAGTTTGGATAAATCATACATATATCATGAAGATTAGTGTTTTAATGAAAAATGATTTTTCATTATTAAAATATGACTTATGATCTTTTTGAGCTTAAATGACTTTTTTCATAAAAATGCTATTTACATGATCTTTTAACACTCACATCTTCATTTATTATTTCATGACTTAGTTTCATGATCATTTTGAGCTTTATAGACCATGAGTGATTAAATCTTTATGTATTTAGTTATGCTTTATGAAGTACATATGATTTGATGTATTTGAAGGATCTTTAACTAGTTGTTCAAAAACTATTTTATACTAGTTATTTATTCTTCAATTAGTTTATAAGATATACACATGATCTTATTTTTTTGTATTCTCAAGATTTGATGCTTCATGAATTGAATATTAGTTTAAATGATAGTTTTTTGTCAACACTAGGATTTATACTTGTACATATTATGGGTCACAAATAAATCTATATATGGTTGGGTTTGATTGATTATTTGTGCCTATTTGGTGTGCTAGTATAGCCTAGTTTTGATGATCCTTACATTTTTAAACTTGTATTCCCATTTTGGATTTGTGTTATGATCATGTGCTTTCATTTCATGTATATGTTTATTTTGCCAAACTTTAAGATATACATGTATACCTCTTGAGTCATTTGCCTTTCATGCAAATCTATATATATGGACTCAATTGTGTTTAGGGATATGTATGTATACTTCTTGTGTTGTCAAAACACACATATACCTTGAAATATAATTTTTTTAATAAAAAAATTTTGTGGTGATTTTTATGTTTTCAAAATTTATGATAATTTTCACATTGTCTTATTTAAAGGAATATTGAGCTTCATTGCCATTTTCATGTGATTTACACATATTTCATGAAAAATATTTTATTTTATTCCTTGATTGAAGGATTCCGTACTAGTTTTTCAAACATTTTCATTTAACTAGTTCGAGTTCTTCATGTGGTAGATTATATGATGTATACACTTAAGCTTATTTTTCTATTGGTATCATTGGATATTTTCAATTGGTAATATAAACTTCTTTTGTATATACTCATATTTTGTTTTCCCATATATGTATGTATCAATTTCTATTGGTATACTCTTTCCATACATATATATGATTTGTTATTTGTGCTTGAGTTAAAATTGTTTTACATGTTTAAAGCACAAAGTTATTTATGATAAGAAAATAAATATTTTAAGAAAAATTCTCAAGATTTGTTTTATTGAGAAAATTCAAAATTTTGTTTTATAAGAAAAATTCAAAAATTTTGATTTGTATTGCCTATATGCAAGGAGAGCTTAACATCTCTTCTACATATAGATTCATGTTGAGTGTATTGTATATTGAGGAGCTTAACAACTCTTCTTTATGTGGTACACGTGTGTAGGGGGAGTTTCACATCTCCTCTTATGCATTACATAATATGTGTTATATGAATTGGGGCTTGTCATCCCTTCTTCATGTAATGCATATGTGTAGGGAAGCTAACTTAGCGTCTTCCTCTTCATGAATGTATATCGCATATAACCTTTCTTGATTGATTTGGTTTACCCTTCTTTGGTTCTTTGTTTCGGACAAAAAGGGGGAGAAAAAATTTGATGATTTTGTTTTTACTTTAACCCCTTTGTTGATGATTGACAAAAAGGGGGAGAAGAATTTGAGAGTTATATGCATGTTGAGTAATATTTATGTTTATGCATATATGTTTTGTTTTGCAAATAGGAGAAAAAGATTTATTTTGTTTTATCTCCATTCATTTGCATACATGTTTGTGAGCTTTATTGCATATATTTATTATTTTGTGTTATGCATGGGGGGAGCTTCTTTGAAGCTTTACTTTAATCCATGCATATATAACTTCATGAGTTTTGTCATCATCAAAAAGGGGGAGATTGTTGGCCCAAAGGCCCATCACTCTAGTTTTGATGATGATCAACTCATGAAGTTATAGTACTAATGATCTTGTGTTTAATTAGTGTCAGATTTATGATCAAGATCTTAGTAGGTGTGGAGCTTCAACAAAGGATTTAAAGTCAAGTTTTGGAGCTAGCACCGGTTGATTCACGAGCCTATGCATCAAGACCACATCAAAAGTTGAGCTCGTTGGATCGTGTTTGGACCAAGTCAAGAAGATGAGAAGACTTCAAGGGAAGACTTCAAGATCAAGACTTGTGTCTAGGTATAAGATTTTATTTTTAGATAAAATGTAAAGAATAGAATAGTTGGTGGATTGCTCAAGTATATATCACACACACACTCTTGATTTAGTTGTCTTTTCATAAAAGAATTTTCAGATTTAGAAAAGACTTTCATTTTGGAAAAATACTTTTTGGTTTTTGAAATTTCTTATATGCATGTCTTTTATCCAAAACCATATTTAGAGCTTAATGCCAAAACATAGATATTTCATCTTAATTGTGTAGTGGATCATATCCATACACACTATGCTTTAATGAATTCAAAATATCTTGTTTTTGTATCATGAAGAAGTTTGAAAAACAAGTTTTAGAAAAATACTAGTTTTCAATTGAGCCAATATTTCCAACTTACAAAAATAGTTCAAATCTTTTATAACATGCCTTGATTTTGTGCAAGCATGTTTGTTTATCAAAGTATACTGGTAAAACTATTTTTGTAGATTTTTATGTATTTTATGGGATTTTTATGTGAGCCAAAAGACCAAGTTTTAATCCAGATTTTCTGTTCCAGGCTTCAGCCAAGTCGATTAGTCGACCTACCAAGTCGACTAGGGCTGAAGTCGGTCAACCGTCTCGGTCGACCGACGTGCACGACGTGCACGCCTTGACCTGGCAGATGGTCGGTCGACCGACCCAGTCGACCGGAACTAAGAGCAGTGCTCTCTGTTCTTTTCGGTCGACCGAGCGGTCGACCGGAGGCTCCAACGGTTGAATTTTTGACCGTTGGCGGTCGACCGGCCGGTCGACCGTTAGGCCTGACAGACCTCCAACGGCTAGTTTTTCTAGCCCTATAAATTTGGGGGTTTGGGCATTGTTTTTCACCAAGATTTCTAGTGGACTTTGAGCCAGTTTTTCCCACTCCATTAAAAGAGTTTTCTCCACTAAATTGAGAGCTAATACTTCCAATCAAAAGGGAAGATTTTATCAAGAGTGTTTAAAGTGATTCTTTGAGTTTTCCTCCACCATTCTCTTCCTTGTTTTTCTCACACAAACACTTGAGCATCCATTGATTATTCATTCTATAGGAGTGTTGTAGTGAGAGTGCTTTTAGGTGATCAAAGTGTTGTGATCACCAAAGATCTTTTCTTTGTTCCTTGAGGAGGCGGACAAGTGTGTTCGCGGTGGTTTAGAGTTTGTGTGTGAACTCTTGGTTTGAGGTGCGACCTCGGCAAGCCAGTGAGCTTGCGTGTGTACGGGACTAGGGAGTCCGAGGGATTGTAGGTGTTGCGGCACCAAGGAGAGATCCATTGGGATCGTGCATAGTGAAAATCCTTCGTGTGTCGAAGGCGGGGATGTAGAGCAAGTGTGCTCGAACCTCGAAACAAAGTCCTTGTGTTTGCGATTGCTCTCTCTCTCTCTTTGTCTCTTTTATATCTTGCATGCTATTACTTGTCTTTATTTTTACATGCTAGATATTCATTGTGCTTAATTGATATACTTGCTTAGGATTGTTTGCTAACACTTGTATTCAACCAAGAGAGCCAACGCGGCACCGCAACCCATATCCAGGGAAATCTTGAGGAGTTAGTCCAGAGCCCTTCACGGGGAATTCGGCTACACTCTTGAGTTATACATAATGTTTAGTGTAAAAGTTTTATTTGGTCATAATTGTTTTTAGCTTCCGCATTATTTGGCATCAAGTGACCTTTAGATTAGCCATCACCTATTCACCCCCCTCTAGGTGAACTTACAATATCTTGTTACATGATCTGAAACTAAAATCACAAGATTATTTGTAAACATAACTACATGAGTTAATCATCATCAAAACTAGAGAGGATGGCCTCCGGGCCAACAATCTCCCCCTTTTTGATGATGACAAAACTCGTGGAGTTATATATGCATGGATTAAAGTTAAGCTTCAAAGAAGCTCCCCCTTAACTCATGCATAAACAAATAAACAATAAATATGCAATGAATAACAATACATAATCATGCATAAACAATAAAAGGTTTTAGATACCAATGAAATGTTCAAAAACAAAACATGCTCTAGATACCAATTAAAATTAAACTAAATTAAACTTAATATATGCAAAACATAAATATGCATATATAAAACTCAAAATCTTTCTCCCCCTTTTGTCAATCATCAACAAAGGGGTAAAAACCAAAACAAAACAAAATCTTCTCCCCTTTTTAATACAAAGAAACAATCATCAATAAAGGGGTAAAAGCAAAACTAAATCAATAAATTTTTAACCCCCTTTTTGTTCGAAACAATGAATCAATAAAGGGTTAAATAAAAATAATGTTCTCCCCCTTTTTGTCTAAAACAAAAACAAAAACCAAATAGGGGTGACAATCAATTAAGGTACCAATTGAAAATATGTCAAAGTAGCATTTTGATACCAATTGAAAGTAAACATAGGTCAATAAATAAATGGTATATGCGATATACATTCATGAAGAGGAAGATGTGAAGCTTCCCTACATAGATACATTACATGAAGGAGGGATGACAAGCCCTAATTCACATAACGTACACTATGTAATGCATAAGAGGAGATGTGAAGCTCCCCCTACACACGTGTACCACATAAAGAAGAGATGTCAAGCTCCTCAATACAAGATACACTCAACATGAATCTATATGTAGAAGAGATGTTAAGCTCTCCTTGCATATAGGCAATATAAATCAAAACATTTTGACTATTTATCTTTAAGTAAAATTTTGAGATACCAATTTTAAAACATTCAAATAAACATCTTGATTTCAAAAGGAGAGTATTTTTCTTTTTAAGTGTATGATATCAATTTAAACCTTTTATTTTCTATCATAAAGTAAGGGAGTGGAAATATAAATACCAATTGAAATATGAAAATCGAATTTTCTCCCCTTTATGAAATGCCAACAAAACACATGCGTAAGCTTGTAATAAGATACCAATTGAAAATGAATAAATTGAAACAAGGTTGAAGCTCAAGCTTTAGCATAAACAAAATTTTGTGCTTGAAGATATAGGGATATAATAAGCACAAAGTAAAACATATATATGTATGAAAAGTTTAATACCAATCGGAATTGATTACTAATGGAATTGAAAACCATACATACATACAAACATATATGAGTATACAAGAAAGGTCAAAAATTGATACCAATTGAAAGAATTTCAATGATACCAATTGAAACAACAATAATGATCAAGTGTATACATCATATAACTACCACCCAATCATGTTCAAGTTTAAAATGATTTTCAATATAAAGCATACATGAGCATGATCGCCCATCCATCCGCCCGTGGATGGTAGGGGTTTTCAAAAATAGGTTTGAAAATTAAAGTATGTTGAAAAACTCTACCAAAATGAAGAATACCGTAACTAGTTATATGAAAAATTTGTAAACTAGTACGAAATCCTTCAAGTAAGGAATAAAACAAAATTATTTTTCATGAAAATATGAAATTCACAAAATAGTCAACACTCATAATCAATTAAGCATAAATATGACTCATGAAAACAAACACATGAGTAAACAATAAATGTGAGTGTACAAATACAATGTGAAGATCATAATCATGAAAGATGGACAATAAGCTCAATATTCCTTGAAACATGAAAACATGAAAATCATCAAAACTATTAATCTTCAAGGTATATGTATGTCCTATACAAACTAAATTATACATACATATCCAAACACAACGAGTCCACAAAGATATATGCATTAAGGCACGTGGCTCAAAGGATGTATATGTATAACAATAATTTGGATAAAATGGACATATACATGAAGTTAAACATATAAACATAAAACATGAAACAAATCCAAAAATGAGAATACAAGTTTAAAATGCATGAATCATCAAAACTAGACTATACTAGCACATCTAATGGGTTCAAATAAGCATTCAAGCTCAAACATATATAGATTTATTTGTGGCCCACTATATGTACAAGTATATACCAAGTTTTAATGAAAACTAACATCTAAACATGTAATCAATGCATGAAGCATAAAAATAAGATATGAATAAACATGAAAAACATAAACATGATTATTATGTAAATCCACATGTTATTAAACCTATGATAAACATGATAGCTAAACAAAGGTGAGAACACTAAAATAATAGTCCATATTAAACATGGGTGTCTCAAAGGGGCTATACATGCATGTCAATGATCTAATAAACATGGCATTTACATACTAATCTATAAACATCAAAACATGCTATAAATAATAAACATGAAAAGCATGCAAACATAATTAAGGAGTTAGAGATTCGATACCAAAACCAATGAGGGCACCTCTCCAAGTCTCCAAATACATGGTGGTCCTCTCCACCAAACTTCCCTTGAAAGTGATGCATCTAAATAGTAATCTTTAGGCACAGAACGCATCCACTCTAAGGTATGGCTACTCTCACGTCATGTGAGAGCCCACACCTACATCAAACATAAGAGGGGTGGTCTTTGGTACCCGTATCTTATTGGGTCCATGGGGGTTAGTACCTTCTCTAACCCAAACAAAATTCTTTGCTAAATTTACATCATGTAATCTATCAAAGCAAAATTTAGCAAGGTGGCCCTTACGTTCACAATGTGTACAAGTGTACACATGAGCATACAACGTGTGATGGTGTCCGTGAGAAGCATGTGTATGTCGTGATGGGTGTGCATGCATAATAGAGGGAACTTGTTTCTTTCGAAATAAAGTTTCCAAACGTGTATGACCCACTACACATTGGCTCAAAATGGAGCCCAAACAATCAACACTCTTCTTAAGCATGGAGATATCATTGTTAATCAAAGAAGAAGTGTGGCATGCAATAGGTGTTCTAGGTGAAGCATGGCAAACATGTGCATCAATCTTATTTTTCAAAGATACATTTTTCTTAACACAAATATCTAATTCTTTTATAATGAAATCAATTTCCTTTTTCAAGGAATCATTATTTTTTACAACAAAATCAATTTTTGAAGTTAAAACTTTATTGTTTTTCAAAACATTATCACAATCATTTTTATTTTCAAAAATTCATTTTCCTTTAGAGCAAGGTCTAGTTGAGATCTTAATGAATCCCTTTCATTAGAAATCTCCTCTTTCTCTTGCAAAACAATGTCAAGTCTAGAAATCAAATTTTTATTATCATTGTTAAGGCCTAGACTTTTCTTTTTCAAAATTTTATATTTTTCAAACAATTTTTCACAAACAATAGACAACTCTTCATTCAAAGCATTGGCATCCATATAATCATGATCATCAAATGAAGAGCTAGCACTATCTAGTTGAGTATCCGAATGTACCTCAAGGGAGTCATTCCCTTGGATCATATAGCATTGTTGTGGCTCGAATTCATCTCCATTAGATTCTTCCTCCGGTTGGATAGGCAATTGAAGCGTGGAGGTGGTTGTGGTTGTCGACTTGTTCCACACTGCGAAGGCAGAATCAAGGTTAGAAACACGCATAAGATAATCTTTAGGAAGAGTGCTTCTAATGGCCTCAAGGGCTTGTGCATTGGCCCCTATATGCTTGCTATCACTAAGGAATGATTCCTTGGTAATGGCAAGGTAAACCTTATAACCTAGGGTTTGTAGGTAAATGGACATCCTAGTCTTCCAAACAACAATGTTGGAAGAGTCAAACATAGGTGGGGTCATGAAGTCTATGGATGTAAACTATATGTGTGCAAACAATCAAATGCAAATGTAGATTAGCTAAACAAGGATCTCACTCCTAGGATGTTATGCCTAAGTATCATGAGCGTAGGCTCTGATACCAATTGAAAACACCTAGAGGGGGGTGAATAGGTGTAAGTGCTAATCTAGAAACTAAATGCGCTAAGTGCGGAAGCTTAAAAACTAATTTACAATCACACTTAATACAACACACAAGTGTAGCCGAATTCCCCGTGAAGGGCTCTGGACTAACTCCTCTTGATTCCCCTAGATATGGGTTGAGGTGCTATATGAAGCTCTTGTGGTTAAGTACAAGTGAGGCACACAAACACACAAGCATAAATAGATATGACAATATGAATCAATGCTCAATCACAAGCAAATAGATATGATGCTATGAATGATGCTATGCATAATATAAAGAGAGAGGGTTAAGAGGCAATGGATCAACGCAAACACAAAGATATGTTCCGAGGTTCGAGCCCCTAGCTCTACGTCCCCGCCTTCACCGAGAAGGATTTCTAATCCACTAAAGGAGTACCGAACTCCTCTCTCAACCTTACAATGCCACCGAGGGAATACAACCACAATCCACCTCTACCGAAGAGGGATAAGGCCCGTAGCCAATACAATCACAATCACCTCTACCGAAGAGGGATCCAAACACCACTCCGATCAACCTCAACCAAAGAGGGATACACAAATAAAGGAGGGTTTACAACTAGTGGTTTCTTTCAACCACAAACAATCTCTTTTTTTTTCACAAAACAAGATCCTAATAGAATAGGATAGAAGATAGCTTACGTGTGGAAAAACAAAGTGTTTTGATCAAAGAAAATCTCTTGGGAAAATACCAAATTGATATAGAAATTAAGAACAAGAAACTAATTCCCAAAAACCTATTTTCTTTGAAAATGACAAAACACTTTAAAACAAATAAGATGGATCTTTTGGCACTTAAAACTCTTTTGAAAACTTGTAAAAACACTTCAGAAAAGTAAGAATTTTTGCTCTTAAAAATCTTGGCCAAAATCCCAAAGAATTGGGGTTTATATAGGCCAAACAGAAAACTAGCCGTTAGGCTGATCTGGCAGCCTGACAGGCTTGCGGTCGACCGGCCGGCCGACCGCCAACGGTCAGAAATATGACCGTTGGGCAATTCGGTCGACCGCACGGCCGACCGCCCAGATACAGAGAGCAGACTTCTCTGCTCCGATCGACCGCTCGGTCGACCGCCCAGATACAGAGATCAAGGCTCTCTGATCCGGTCGGCCGACCGGCCGACCGGCCCACTGTGCCAGCAGACGTGCACAGGTCTGTGCACGTCGGTCGACCGCCCGGTCGACCGGAATGGCCTGTCAGCACAGTTCTGGGTCAGAAACTCATGTTAAAAATATTTCTAAAAAATCTTTTAAGTCTTGTAAAAATACCCAAAAATAGTTTTATCATTTTGCATTGATATATAAACTTGTGATAAACATTTTAACTCAAATATCAAGCATATGAAACTATTTTTGTGTTTTAACATTTTTACCAAAAACCAAAACTAGTATTTTATCAAACATGAATTTTTCAATATATGAATAGGAAAGTCAAAATAAGTTTATTTAAAAGTTAAGCATGCATGTATAGAATGAATCTACTATACATAAACCAATTAAACTTGTTTTGATCAATCTATTCATGAAAATAAATATCGGTTAAACTAAAACCGAAAAACCATAAAACGTGTGTGTTGTGCACTTGAGCATATCAACAATACTAAGCTTTACAACTGGATCTAAAATACACTAAACTCTATGATACCTAAGTCTTCTTGACGATCTTCATCTTCAAGTCGACTCGGTCCAAAACGTGATCCACGAGTGCAAAGGTATGATCTTGATGCTCGGGCACTGGAATCATCATGTGAAAGCTTCCAAACTCCTTTGTTGAAGCTAATCACCAACTAATATCTTGTTACATGATCTGAAACTAAAATTATAAAATTATTAGTAAACATAACTACATGAGTTAATCATCATCAAAACTAGAGAGGATGGCCTTCGGCCAACAGGAAGCTTTTCGGTAATATTGTCTTCTTTTTATCTTCTCTGTTTAAAGAATGTGAAAAAGAGGGGATGGATTTGTTGGCCCAAAGGTCTATCACTCTAGTTTTGATGATGATCAACTCATGTAGTTATAGTACTAATGATCTTGTGTTTAATTAGTGACAAATTCATGATCAAGATCTTAGTAGGTGTGGAGCTTCAACAAAGGATTTAAAGTCAAGTTTGGAGCTAGCACCGTTTGATTCAAGAGCTTGAGCATCAAGACCATATCAAGTACTCAAGAGGAGTCTAGCTCTATGGATCGTGTTTGGACCAAGTCAAGAAGATGAGAAGACTTCAAGTGAAGACTTCATGAAGACTTGTGTCTAGGTTTGTTTTTATAAGATTTATTTTTAGAATAAAATGTAAAGGATAGAATAGTTGGTGGATTGCTCAAGTATCTATACACACACACACACACACTCTTGATTAGATGAGTTTTCATTAAATAATGTTTCAGTTTAGAAAAGACTTTTCATTTTGGAAAAATACCGTTTGGTTTTTGGTATTCAAGTTTACATGTTTTAACCAAAACCATATTTAGTGCTTAAATGTCAAAAACATAGATATTTCACCATGTATGTGTAGTGGATCATATCCATACACTCTATGCTTTAAATGTTGTTTAAATATCTTATTTTTGTATTTGGAGAAGTTTTGGAAAAACCAATTGAAAAAATACAGTTTTCGTTTTTAACCAAAATTTTCAAGTTACAAAAATAGTCCAAATTATTTGTAACATGCCTCGCAAGCATGTTTGTTTATCAAAGTATATTGGTAAAACTATTTTTGTAAATTTTTGATGATTTTATGGGATTTTAATTGAGCCAAAGAGACCAAGTTTTTAATCCCTTAACAGTTCTGTCCTGGCTTCAGCCGGTCGACCGACCGGTCGACCGAAGCCTGAAGGCGGTCGACCGAGCGGTCGACTGACGTGCACGCCAGTTCTGACAGGAGGGCCGGTCGACCGACCCGGTCGACCGTCCAGAGAGCTCTGCTCTCTGGAAAGGCCCCGGTCGACCGGGCGGTCGAACGGACAGAGAGACTTGCTCTCTGTATCCTGGCCTCGGTCGACCGACCGGTCGACCGATGGCTCAACGGTCGGATTTTCGACTGTTGGCGGTCGACCGGCCGGTCGACTGACAGGTCTGTCAGACCCCCAACGGCTAGTTTTCTAGCCCTATAAAATGGGGCTTTTGGGGGCTGTTTTAGACAAGATTTCAAGAAGAGTTTTGGGCTAGTTTTTCCCACTCATTTCAGTGGTTATATCCACAAGTTTTAGAGCCAATATTTCCAAATCGAAAGAGAGTTTATCAAGAGTGTTTCAAAAGAGATTTTCTTGTGTTTTTCACCAAAGATTCCATCCTAGTTTTCTCACACAATCACTTGAGCTATCCATTGCTTTATCTATCCATAGGATTTGTTGTGAGAGGATTTTAGGTGATCAAGAGTTGTGATCACCAAAGTTCCTTCATTTGCTTTGAGGAGGCGGACGTGTGTGTTCGCATTGTTTTGGGTTCTAGTGGGAACTCAGTGTTTCGAGTTCGGGTGCGAACTTATTGTTTGAGGTGCGGCCTCGGCGAGCTTGTGGGCTTGTGGTGTGTACGAGCTAGAGAGTCCAAGGAGTTCAAGTGTGAACTCGCCTTGTAGGTGTTGCGGCACCGAGTGATCCGGTGGGATCGGTTTATAGTGGAAATCCTTCGTGTGTCGAAGGCGGGGATGTAGAGCAAGTGTGCTCGAACCTCGAAACAAATCCCTTGTGTTTGCGATTGCTCACTCTCTATCTCTTTGTCTTTATATCTTGCATGCTTTTATTGTGCTCATCTTTATATGCTTGATATACCTGTGTGCTTAATTGTTATATGCTTGGGGTGTGTTTGCTAACACTAGTTTTCAACCAAGAGAGCCAACGCGGCACCTCAACCCTTATCTAGGGGAATCTTGAGGAGTTAGTCCAGAGCCCTTCATGGGGAATTCGGCTACACTCTTGTGTTAAACTTGGTGTTTAGTTTAAGAAGTTTTGTTTAGGTCATAATAGTTTTTAATTCCGCATTTAGTGACCATTAGATTAGCCATCACCTATTCACCCCCTCTCTAGGTGATTTACAGGATTGTATGTGGATAAAGAAACAAACTAAAAGAAAGGTTCACAGCTTACTAATAATCAACCACCATACATGCTAATGCTAGATAGATAATTACTTCACTTTAAATCCTAAACATGATATTCTACCTCAAAATCAAGTAAGATACATAGGAGGAAAACTAGGATACGGGTTGAAATAGCACTAACCAAGATGTAACATTACAATATCAAGATTGTCAGTCAAGTATAAAGTAAGAAAGATCATTAGAAAGTACAAGCAAATCTTTAACCCTAACACTTATTAAAGTTGGACATTAAATATCAAGATATTTATCAAGTATAGATTAAGAAGAACAATAAAAAAAGTGTTTAAACTAGTTGCTTATCCTAATGAGTCTTCAAGAATAAAGATTGGAGTAGGCATGTATATGATCTAATCTGGTTATCTACTAGACATTAGATGTGATGGTGGTGACGTCTTAGCAAGTCATGAGAAAAATCTAGCTACTCATAAAAGAAAGTAAGAAATAAAAAATAAGAAAAAGCAAAAATAAAGTAAATAACAAAAGAGATATGAAAAGAAAGAAAGCGTCTTGTATTGATCTGTCACCTCGAATTACAATGGCTTCTCCTTCTCACAAATAGAACTAAAATACAAAAGAAATTTGGAGAAGAGACTAAAGGAAAAATCCTAAGTTATGATCTCTGATGTGGAGATGCCTCATAATGAGAGATTTCAGCTCTTTAAATAGGCCTCAAATCTAATCACAATAGGATACAAATTAGAAGGTTCATAATTCAATAAGGAATTCAGTCCTGCAGCAAGTCGGCGTGTTGTTTACTGAATATGACTCATCAGACGGCTGAATTTGACAGAGTGATAAACATAAGAATTATAATCCTTCACGTTTTCTTTCTGTAGCATCTTGAATCATCGGATGTGACTATCTGTAGAAAAAGTTATGATTGGAATACTAAAACGTGTACAGTCTGAATCCGAGTCTGAATTGATTTTGAACTCCATTTAATTTGAATTATCCCTTTTTCCTTTTAGGATTAGCTTTATCCCTTAATCTTTTAGGACTTTATCTTCTGGATTTGAACTTGAATAGCAGATGAAGATTAATCCTTTCCTCCTTTAGATTCAATTTAAAATCCAACTTTAGATAGGATTAGGGATAAAAAACAAAAGAAATTTGGAGAAGAGACTAAAAGAAAAATCCTAAGCTATGATCTCTGATGTGGAGATGCCTCATAATGAGAGATTTCAGCTATTTAAATAGGCCTCAAATCTAATCACAATAGGATACAAATTAGAAGGTTTCATAATTCAATAAGGAATTCAGTCCTGCAGTAAGTCGGCGTGTTGTTTACTGAATATGACTCATCAGACGGCTGAATTTGACAGAGTGATAAACAGAAGAATTATAGTCCTTCACGTTTTCTTTCTGTATCATCTTGAATCATCAGATGTGAATATCTGTAGCAAAAGTTATGATCGGAATACTAAACGTGTACAGTCTGAATCCGAGTCTGAATTGATTTTGAACTCCATTTAATTTGAATTATCCTCCCTTTTCCTTTTAGAATTAGCTTTATCCCCTTCATCTTCTAGGACTTTATCTTCTGAATTTGAACTTGAATAGGAGATGAAGATTAATCCTTTCCTCCTTTAGATTCAATTTAAAATCCAACTTTAGATAGGATTAGGGATAAATGAAGCTTCTTGTATCTTTATCCGCTCATTTAAGTAACTACACACCATAATCAAAAAAGGGGTTAATAGCATTAATTAATAAAGGAATGATCAAGTATATATGTGTAAAAGTGATGATAAAAATGCAATTTTAGAGTACAATCAGTCTCGATGATGAGTCTCCTATGTAAATCTAAAGAAATATCTGGAAATACGATAATTCGGATCTCCAACCTGGGCACGCAAACCCAGGGTCGTCCAAAAGCGACCTAATGAGTGGTAAAATGAAGACAGTAGTAATATGTACTATAGTAATACAAGCAAAATAATAAAATATAATACATGGTTCTATCTCAGCGATAGCATATAGTAGGTCTTTAATAAGCAGTAGAAATATAAAAATGTCATATTTTAATACCAGCACTACCTAGCATGGTATCAGCGGTTATGTCTATAATAGTATCCAGTTTTATATAATAAATACTGTTGGATAGTGATGATGTGATGGAAATGAACATGCAGTGCAGTATGCAACATAACCATACTCCTACTGTGTTGTGCATATACAGTAATGAAGTCTGCAACGTATACATAAAGTATAATATATGCAATGCAGAGTATACATATACATGAATAGTATGTTAACACATGGAGTGTAACAATTATCAAGGAGTATAACACGGTATACAGGTGACATGATTGTGGATTACATATCAGGAATAGGAACAAATATAAAGGGACAATAAGATACATGTACCGAGCATGTCATGTGATTTATACAATAATACCAATCAGTACCACCTGGTATTTTAATCAATCTCTTCCAGTGTCCTATACCACTGGCAGTTCCTGCTGGAGCCCGCACTCCAGTCGAACCCATCCGGACATGGCATACGGTTACCATTATCCAAACGAGAGAGTGACCAAATAACAAGTTTTCCTGTCGTCACTATTGTTTATACTGTTTTATTATGTTAATTGAAAATCAAATTGTCAAGGAGCTCTTATCGGGTAGGTGTATCCCGTGCATACCCGGGATTACGGCCTTAAATGGACCCCTGGCTGCTAAGACCAGGGCCCTCCGCTAAGAGGAGAACAATAAACAAGAACGCGGAGCTCATGGAGCTATATACAATCGGTCGGCAGCACTACCATCCCCTGCAGTGGGATAAATATGGATCCAATACATCTACCCGATAGGATCTAATCAACCGTTAAGTCTCCCCCATCCCCAAGTTATCTTTATTATATTTAAAGTACACAGCGTAGCAAGAATAAGTACAAAGCGTGGTACATGTAACATGATAACAGGATATGAGCTCTGTTGATAACATAAAACAGAATAACGGGAAACGGGAAACAATAGATGTGGGATTCCTCACATCGCAGCATATCAACAGCTCATGTATCTAGTAACAGGAATATCAATATCAGTAACGAGAAATATTCATGTAACGGGAATACAGGAAGATACATGCAACAATAATACATGCAATATGAACGGTGATCTATATGATAAGCATATAAAAGCAAGCAATGCATGTATACCGGTGAATATATGTAACAGTGATGTATCACTATGATATAACTGTGTATCGAGTATCCATGTAACGATGATACCAATATATGAAATGTCGGTGTCCAGTGAGTTGGTGTATCTATATATCGGTGGGCCAATAAGAAAGAGTTATGGTACGTGTAATATCGTATACATATATCAGTGATTCATGAACATGGTATAATAGTGTCATGTGTATCAATGTCTAAGTAACAGTGATACTTGTACAAGGAATAACAGTATCTAGTGTAATAGGTAATTATCTTAAATGCAATGTCCAATGTACTAGAATGTTTGTGTAACGATAATACGAGTGCATGTAGTAATGGTGTCCAGTGTGAGTCTAGTAATGGTGATCATACCATATAATCAAGCATTAGATATCCCTATTTGTAATAATTATTACAATATTATCAATATGATCAAGATCACAAATTATTCATATTTTATCTATTTTAATTATCAACTTATTAGTTAATTTACTTAGTAAAATTATTAACTTATGAATCTCAATATTTAGATAAATCATCTATATTTTATAATAAATCAAGAATTCTATAATTCTATTTACAATGATATTCTGAGAATTATGATTTAAATAATAGTTACAGTAATTAACCGATAAACATGACTTATTTATTAAAGCAATCAATCAATTTAATTAAATATGATAACTATAATTTATACAAAAACACTCACAAATTAGTCGTGGGGAGGTAGCTCTCTTTCCAACGATCACAACGGTTCCAGGATCGTCTAAATCGGACTCCGGATGCTCCAAATATCGCCCGAACACTAAACCATAACAAAAAGGGTTAACTATGTAATTTAAAGGATTTGAAATGAAATAAAGTTATTGAGCAAGGGGTTTCATGTAAAATTACCTTTTATTAATCTTAGGTGCGGGTTTGGGTTGACAGTGGGTCGGGTCTAGATCCAATAACCCGACCCAAAACTTAAGTGGTTGGCTTAATGGGTTTATGGGTTTCAAAACCAACCCAATAGGGTTAATGGGTTCGGGTCATACCCGAACCCATTAGTAGCCAGCAGCAGCAACAACAGCTCCACTCGCTGCTGTTGTCGCCCACTAGCCGGCCGGCAAACTGGGTCGGCCGGCGGAGAGTATTTCCGCTCTGCGTATATACGTCGTCGTAGGTCCCCCTACCTGCGGGATCAAGGCGCTACAGGATTTTCACGGAATACATTGAAGGCTACCCCTAAGACATTATTTATAGACCATAGAACTCTTCTAGTCCTAAACAAGCTCTTTCAATCAGAATAAAGGAAACTTGAATCCAACTCGGACTCAAAATACCTTCAATCAGAATAAAGAAAACTTGAATCCAATTCGGACTCAAAACAAATTCAGAAAAGGAAACTGTCAAATCTGACATTAATCAACCTTCACGACGTATTCACGTCGTAATCCTAACAGTCTCCCCTTGACTTAAATACGTCCAAGTCCGAGAATAGTCATCATGTTCCATGTGCTCACATCCACGCACAATTGAACAAACTTGACTTCAACTCCGTCTCACTCCCTCTTCTCCATAACCCCCTCATGGGATTTAGATCTTGATTAGGTCGAATAAGTTTAGGCCAACCTGAACTTTTTAAATAATGATCTCCTTGATCTGCACAAGATCTATGAGAATTTGCTCCACCATATGAGTAACGATTTGGACTACCTTGTTGCGCGTTTAGTCCCAATCTCTCTTCGGGGTACAATTGAACATCCGAGCTCAAATCCATTGTAGCCCCTGATTGTTCCACAATCGCTGTTTCCGAAGCTGAGGATAATTGCAATCCACCAACTGTAACTTCTGAATTCCGTAAGATATATACATTGCCGACATGTTCAGCTTGAAGCATCACACGAGCCTCTTTGAAAACTTCCATAAAATCACCTTTTAAACTAAAACAGGACCCTTCTCTATGTAAGGCTCCATGAGAGACGAGATTGTACCATGATTCGAGAACATGACGAACGCCTTGAAGAGTAGTGATGCATTTATTGTGAGTCTGAAATTGGATTGTTCCTTCGCCAATCACCTTGCTTATAGCAAAATCCCCATGAAGACTTCTTCCCCTTGAACTGAAGTGTCTGAAGAGAACATCTTCCTATTGGAACTGATATGCTGTGAACATCCAGAATCTATGACCCATCTATCTTTGTTACTAACTGGACTGTCTGTAACAGATAGAACGTTACACTGTTCTTCATCTCCTTCAACCAGTTCAGTGACATTAGCATCTGGTTGTTTCTTCTTTTTAAGCCAATACTCAGATCTAATGTGTCCTTTCTTGTGACAATAGTTGCACATCAAATTCTTGTGTTTTGAGTTATCCGTGAAACTTTTATTATTACTCTTCTCCTTGAATAATGAACTTGCTCGGAATCATCATAATGAGACTTACCCGGCAACTGGATGTCAATTTTGTCCCTGTTGAGAAGATGCTCCTTGACCTTATTTACCTTGATTGTTGACTTGCCTCCATAGATGATAGCTTCCCTAAAGCTCTTATATGAAGAAGGCAAAGAACACAATAATAGAAGTGATTGATCCTCATCTTCTATCTTAAGCTCTATTTTATCTTAATCATTGATAATAGAAGAAAATTTTGCAATGTATGCGGAGAAGAAAGAGACGATGCTTCAGAATCAACCGATTCATCAACGACTTCTTCAGATAGTGGTCCTGAAGTCGCTCCCATAGCGAGGACCTGTTTTCTCCATAGAAAACTCATCTAATACTTCATCCCCAAAGTAAAGCTGAATAGCTGTCAAGGCTTTCTTATCCAACTCCTGTCAAGTTTCTTCCTTCATGTCTTGAGGCTTTTTCTCCCTCCCGAGTAGTGC